>JAUIMW010001598.1:0-12184 GCA_033557785.1 Enochrus cinctus
AAGTAAAAGGAAAATATTTAAATACACATAACTTAGTAACAATTTATTGTAAACATTGTTTGCTTTTTAATTTTTTTAATACAAAAAAGAAACATTTAACATTATTAATATCTAACATTGCTGTTTTCTAATAAAAATTAATAATAATTTAATTATTGGTGTTCTGCACATTATTCCTTACAAACACTGATCTTGTGTACAACAATTATAGTTTAGGCAAGATTTTGCAAAGAAAACAATACTTCTCTTTTTCTTTTAATTCAAGATGGTAAAGTAATAGAACGATGGAATATCTTGATCTTAATTTTGTTAATTATTATTATGTCCATACCATTGCAATTTATTTTTTAGCCATAGAAAATTTCAACAGTATACTTACCGAAAAACTTATTATTTTAATTTTTTTAAATCAAAACACTTAAGTATTTCTTTATTTACATAATGTAAAATATTTTTTAAAACATAATTGAAACAAACAAAAATAAAGATATTTTTATCGATTGCAATAGTAGAGCTTCCAATTCTACAAAAGTAAGTTGTTTAAATTTTAAAAATTGACATCTAACATTTGATTGATATTTTAATTACATACACTGAAATTTAAAAGAAAAACCTAGTTAATGTTTGGACAGTTTGAAAAGAAAATTCTTGTTACGAGAGAGAAAATAGCTATTATTAAGCTGGCTGGAAGTCCATAATTTGTGGGTGAAAACATTTTTAGAAGAGCTATTTACAACAAAAATTACCATGTATAAAAAAATTGCTCTTTTTTTGTATTTATAGAAAATTTACAAATTATGGACTTTCATCCGTTGAAGATTGTCTCTGCTTATGCCGTGTTGAAGCACAGCGACTATTTTATAATATCTAAGCAAAAATTTACACTTTTTTAGCTTTTTTATGTTCATTTAGTCACGTTTCACAACCTTTATTTTATTGATTAATTGAAAGCTTTTTTTATTTTTTACATCAATTTTAAGCTGGAAAACAATTTTCGTTTTTTTTTTTTATTTAAATTATTCCATCTTTTCTTTTTATTAATAATTGACTTCACGTTAATTTTATTATAATATAATTAAAAAAAGTATAATCACAATTGTTTAATGAATAAACTAATATGTCTTGAGTTACATAAATATTTCTTTATATTTAAATTTATTTGATAAATTATTATTGACTAATTGCTTCGATTCTTTTAAAATTTTATAACTTTTATAAAAATTTTTACAGCAGAATAAAAACATATAATTGAGTAGGAAGTCAAAATTTTATGAGAAATGTATTTTTTATACGTATATGTATATATATACTTATAAGTAAAGTTTATATTTTTTTATGTAACACAAGTCAATTTGTTAAATACATTTACCTTAAAAAGAGAAAATCCTAAATGTACAATATTAACAGTACTTACTGTTTTTTCTTTTATTAATTTGTAAAAGAAAGATCACCTTAATTAGAATCATTTAAAAATGGAAGATATATTACTAAATTCAACATTCTATTTATAAAATTACGATTTTTCAATCCAGTTCATCAACAACAAAAATGAGTCTCTAATACTGGCAAACACTAAGATTGCTCTATGATATAAATAAACTTGATTATTGATTCGATTCGCGATAAACCACTGTCTGCTCATTCTTTCGTCAATGAGTCTTGACTAAATTCATCCACACTTTTATAATACAAGTAGTTCACTAAAACACTACTATTCACTATATTTTGTTGTAGGCCACCTACAAGCTTTATTATGATGATGATAATGATGATGGTGGTGTTGAAAATGGCTGTGATTGTGTTCTGTTTTTGTTTTCGATTGCTCTCGAGTAATACAGCAAACGATTCAGTTTCAATTTTCAGGTATTTGATGGTGATTTTGGATCGTCTGTGTCTAAACTAAGGCACTCCTGGAAATAGTCTTCCATCGAGGTATACACATGCCGTATTACACCCTCAAGCTTGTGACCTTCATCAGCATAACTCTAAAACACAAATGGACATTTTTTAATATTCCTCTCTTTTAAAAATTTCTTCTTCTTTCTCTTAATAAAAAAAGTCACCTGATATTTGAAAAGGATCCCTGCTTCTGTCAGAGCTCGTGCTAAGGCGATTCCGTGCTGATAAGGTGCTGTCAAATCAGCTAAACCGTGTAATATAAACAGCGACTTTGATGGGATATTTTTAGCTCGTTGTGTCGCATCTGCTTCTACATACCCTTTGTAGTTTTCAGCAGGAAGTCCTAATACTCTCTCCGTAAAAGCAGAATCTATAAATCATCAAATTAAAATTCTTAATTCTTAAATTTTAAATTTACTTACTGTAATATAACCAGTCTGATATAGGGCTGACGGCAATGCCGCACTTAAAGACTTTAGGCTGAGAGCCCAGAACCATAGCTGTGACGTAACCACCATACCCCCATCCCCAAATGCCTACCCTACTTGCATCTAGGTATGTCAAGGTGTCTAAAAGGTACTGTATGACTGCTATTTGATCTTGGACTTCCACCCCACCTAAGTGATGGAAAAGGGCACGATTGCTTTGACCTCGTGCTCCTCGTACATCTAAGCGAATGTAAACTACATCACAATGACTCGACATGTACGTTCCCCAATCTATTTTAAATTCATCTGTAACTGCCTTGCTGCCTGGTCTGCCATTACTAAAAATAATAAAATGAGAAAAAACCTGAAACGAGCAGAGCTACACTTACACTTCAACAAGAACAGGATAAGCAGCATGTCGCAGTTCTTTCCTCCAGCTAGGAGGAAGTAATAGTTGTACTTGAGCCCTACTACCTTGGGCCAAAGGCACCTCAAAAGACTTCAGCTTGGGCAAAGCAAATTGGCGAAGAATCGGACCCTGTTTTGGTCTGGTATCATATAATATATGTAACATTTTGTGTTTTTTTGTGGAATGGATTGAAGCTAATGGAAGACCTGGACCCTCGCACTGGAGGACATAGTACAGCATTCCGCCGTTTACCGGAGAATCTACATGTGGACTTATCTGGAAAAAATTAAACACGTGATATCTACATTATTATGTTTTGAATGAACCTTTTTGCTCATGCTCCAATCTATTTCTTCCTATTGTCTAGACTAGAAGACTAAAAATCTTCTAACATGAGTTGCTATAAATGTGTGACTTACTCAAAAATATAAAGATATATTTTTAAAACTAATACTAATTCTATACTAACCAATGCATTAAAGTGTGTACAGTTAACATCATCATAATAAAGTCTACTTCTCCATAAATAGTCACTTAAGTCACAAGTTATACATTGGGGTTCTGGTTTCCTGGTATCATCAGAAGCTGCGGGGTCTCGGGCGACATACAGATGTCTTTGGCCTGGTCGGAACTCTTGTGAATTTGTGTGTTCTCTCGTTGCAAGGTAGTATCTGGAGTTTTAGAAATTTTGACGATAATAAATTTATCAAGAAATAAGGTTTAGTGTTTTTCAAGGTAACAAATACGATAGACTTACATTTGGTGGTTCAACGTATCCCAAGCAAGAATTGTTTGTACTTCGTATCTACCATGACTGACTACCGCGATTCGTTGTTGCGTTCTTGTAATATGTTTGATGTGTGTGAATGTTTCTGTACTGCCTTCAACTACGGAAGCTAGGAGTAGGAAGCTGTCACCATCGGGTGAGAATATTGGGTGTTCTTGAATATCAAGCCATAAATCGTCCTTAGCTCTTTCTGTATGTATCTGCAAAAAAGTTTTTGTGGTAGTGTTATAACTATATTTTTAAGAAATTACCTCGACGCAAGTCCAGTTGGGCGCTAAGCATGCGGATATTATACTAAGGTTTTGAGCTCGGTTCATCCAAACGGCTGACACTTGAGTGTTCTTTTGACCAATCCACCCTGCTGATGTTAAGTAGAAGTCTCTGCAAGGAAAATATTTTTGTAGCTGTTGTATGTTTTAGAAATGTGGAGGTTACTCACTGTCCTTTGAGTGCGTTTGGAGGGTGTACCTCGAATCTTTGAAGGTCTGTTAAATTTGATATATCTAAAATCCAAAGTTGGACGTTGGGGTTTGCAGATCCAGGCTAAAAATTAGCATTAACAAGGAAACAATTTTTTAAGTTACTTATTATGGTATGCTTACTGTAGGATATCTAACAGATTTAAGTTCAGGAAATGATGAAGCCCTTTGCGTTGCCCCTGCAGCAGCTAATACTGTTCCGGTTGAAAACCATGGAAAAACCAATGTATTTACATTTGTATCGTTAAAAGTAGCATACATTAAATGGGATCCATCGTAAGATCCCCAGAGAGCTTGAGGGTGGGTAAGAACGTCCTCTAAAAAATAAAAAAATTAATTAGTAAATTTATTTAATTTAGAAGTGAAGACAAGCATGTGGTTAGTGCAGTCTTAAAAGTTGGCAGAAAATATATTTTGCCAAGTTTTTGCCCTGCGAAGTTGAGTGTTGAGACAAGCGGAACAGTGTTATGTCTGTGGAATATGTACAGTGTTATTAAAAATAAAACAATCATAACAAATGTTATTAACGTATTTTTTTGCCAATAAAATGTAGATTTAATCTGTTTTTTGACCAGATATTTGATTTATTTTTGATTTTTTTTACATTTTTATGATCATATTAAATTTTATGTATTAGTAATTACACACAAAACCAGTGCCAAAGTATTTAAAGTAATTTCGAAGAAACACTTTGATTAAAAAAGAAAATCACTGTGTTTCCTCAATTTTATTTAAACACATCTTTGGGTTAAGTTGCAAATTTTATAAATTAATAAAAAATGTTACTTTACACAGCAAAAAAAGTAGTCAAAGCGGGCAACTCACTATCATTCATAAGACTATGTGAGCTTAGCATCTTCTCTTCTGAAATTAAAAACTGCATAAGTTAAAATATGATTAACATTTTTCAGGATAATTATTTTAAATTTTATCTAGGAATAGATGATTAAACAGATTTAATGTACTATTTACATGTACATGTGCAAGTTATTTGTTATAAAATGTAAGGTCTGTAAACTTTTTTTGTTTAAATCGAATGACAATGATTTTTGGTTTGGGATGGTACTGACCTTGGTATAACCAATCTGGAATACCATTGTATACTACATCTGGTTGGCCAGTGAAGGTTAATCTAGTGTCTGTCTCGTCCAGAGGTGAGTGTCTATAGTAAATATCATTCTCAAAAATAATCAATAAGGCATTTGTATTGCCCAACCATGTGCAATGTTGAAGTCGTTGAGGCTGAGCTTTTGGGGATGATTCCAATCGAACAGGTATGTGGTGACTGAAATAGAAGAATAAGAAAATTGTAACTCAAATTAATTGCAATTAATGAGGAACAAACTATAATGTATGTAGGGTTGCACAGACTGAAAAAGGGAGCATTTCTTTATTGTGATACTGTACATGTAAACACGTAATGTGAGGTATATTGTAGTGTTCCTCTTATATACAAAAAATATACTTTAGGTTCTCATCAGGATATCTCATTAAATAATGATATAATGCACCCAGACACGGATTGGCAGCTCTGGTGCAAAATGTCACGTTTGTCCACGTGGCATTTTTCTATTAGACGCTTTCAATTTAGTGAAGGCTTCCCATCCACTTTATTATGTTATGACACACATTGAATGAAGCAGATATATTTGAACTGTCCATTGCACATCGTGCTCCTAAAACGAAGTAATTTCCTGTTGGTCGTAATAAATTGAAAATTTTAATGGAATTTTAAAATAAGTGTCTATTTGCACATAATAAGTCTATTTTAGTATTCGAATAAAAAATTAATGGGATATGAGCAGTGTCACCAAACTATTATGCATATTTGAGTAGTAGACACGATTTTTTTTATTATTTAACAGTTATAAGTTGATTGTATGCTAAATGAAAGAGGTGATAAAAATGCAGCTGCTAATGTTGAGATGCTGACCTTCTGAATCAGTCTTCTTCGTTAAGCACCTTAAGTTTCTAAAATTTAAGACGAGAAAATTTTCATCTTCGCTCGTCGACAACTCATTTACTCATTTTAACCTTCTCAATTATGCTTCTTATATTTAACACGAATGTAAACTCGCAACTTTGATGTTCGTCCCCTATGGATCCCTTACGAAAGTGTCCCTCTTTGTCATTGCCAAATTTCTCAATCTTTAGAAATAACATATAGTGTTGACAAATAATATGCTCATCGCACATTGGATGAAATAGACGCAAATTTGAAGCAGAAAATGAGAAATTGAACTATGTTGCAAGCTTGCGACAATTTTTCGACCACTTGGTTACTGCGAAGTGTTAAGTTGTCGATATTGTAAAGATTCATGTCTTCGATGATGTCACTAAATTCATCTTATGGAAAAACGCTGTGTATACTCTCTGCAAAGTGATTGTCCACAGGGAATAAAAATGTATACCATTACATTTAAGAAAACAGAAAATAAAAAAGCGAACTAAAAAAGCAACTATTTTTCTAGAAAACTATTTCCGACGAAATTGTAAGGAACGAGTTTCCATAAGATTTAATTTGAACCGAAATTACAATAGAAGGTGAGAGAAAGACGAAGAAACGTTGGCGCTGGGGGCTAAGTTAAAACAAATAAAATACGTACTCTTTGCTGACGTCGTAGATGGTGTAGTGGGCCGTAAACGATTGTCTGAATACCTGCAACAAAAAAGTTACATTATTAGAATAAATAGGGAAACTTTTCCAACGCATTCGTTCCGTTTTAAAGGGAGTGTTTAGTTGGCAGTTGGAGAGGACGGCGAAACTTTACCTTACTATTTAGTGGGTTTATCCTTTGGGACCCCCTTATGCTTAACTATAACTCCATATCAAAATTACTTTTGTAGCAGACCTTTAAATTAGTTTGAACTACAATTTTGCGCATCAGGTTTTTTCCTACAGACTGCACACAATTAAACGATGAGCAATTAATTGAGAATCCTCAGTAAATCTTCGTTAACCCCTTAAATCCCGTTGTGCAACGGCGTTACATTTCGAGGACCCATATCGGAACATCAGCCTTAAGATCCAACTGGCATAGTGCCGACAAAATCTCAACGCCCTCAACCCTTCACTTCGCTCGGACACAATTGATTACTTTGGAAAATTTGAGATACTGGAAATTGCCCTTCTGCCATTAGTCTTTAAATGTTTCCCACTTCGTTTAATTTTTAATTAGGTGTATTTTGTCGGTTCGCAGTTTTGGCAAATTGCATTTTCCAGTTAGGTTTATTACGTTTGGCAGGTTATATCAATTTCAGAACGTGTAAACGTGACTTTTTCTTTAAACCGTGAGTGTCAATGGTTTCAAAGATAAAATTTAACGTATTAAGCTCTTTGAAGAAGGAGGAACAAGCCGAGTATTCGTTCGTGACTTGTGGTTGTTAGTAGTTGTACTATCGTCTCGGACACCCATAATTTCTCAGTTCTAATTTGAATACCAGAGTAGTGTAACCTTTAGTATATCTTAATAACATCTTCAACCCAACTGCATTTACCTCGTTACACTTTATCTCGAAAGCTGTTTTGTTTTTCTACTTTTGTATTTCTATAAACACACCACGCGAATCTTCCTCATCCTCTCGAGCTGGTTTTAGTGGATAATAAAAGAGGGCTTTAAAAGTGAAAAGTTTAAAGATAGCCAAGCCACATCCCTAAGGGGGTATTAATCAGAGTTTTATTGCCAGCTATACACTTATCGCCCTATGCCATTAAAAGAAAAACTGCCCTATAACGCTGTGCCGTTCCGGATTTTTAATGATCCTAATTTATGAACTAGATTTTGAAATATGTTATGAAGGCAATGTTTTCAAACCTTATGAAGATTAAGAAAAAAATGTATAATAGTAATTAAATGTCAAGTAGTATTTTTGTTTATATTTGCTTTGGTTTTACTGGAATACAGGTAGAATTCTCAAAATTTGTGATAGTTGTTCTTTTGTGATCGAATGTAAACATGTCACGTAGGCAACGCAGTATTCCAGCAAATTATGGTTATAGGAAATACTAATATATAATAAATAATAAGTATTTCTTATTTCCATGCAACGAGTACAAACAAAAAGGAGTTATTTGAAATTAAAATCTTCTGTGTATTCATTACTCCTGAAAAAAAGGCACAGTATAATGTATTGATTGTATATCTTGTAATTTGATTAATTAGCTCAAAACAAACAAATTCCACACATTTTCGTGTAAATAAGCCAAATAAATAAAAATTTTGTTAGAAAAAGCCAATTGTAGAACAAAAAATTTCTTACTTAGGTATATATACCTTCATGATACGGGATCTCGAACTCTATAAAAATAGAAAAAGAAAATAGTGAAATGAAAGCTTTTCGTACACATATAAAAATTTGTTAATTAAAACCGGCAACCTAATCTAAATCTAAATGGGTCTAATGGAATCCCTTTTATTTTTATCTATAAAAGTATTTATTAAAGTAAGGCCGGCAATTTGGTACAGTTAGTCGACGCATAAAGAAAATCAGATTGTAAAACCCCCGCAATATAGGTCACTTCCTCGACTTTTAATCTTTTAAAACGATCTGGTCGATGAACAATAAGAATTTTTTACTACCGACCCTAAGAGATAATTGTGTCACGCGTAAATTGTTTACGCCTGACATGCACGGATGTCGCTGATAATAAATAAATTCGCATGCGGATGTACGCAAAGATATATCTGATGATGATGTAAATGGAAAGGGCTTCACATTTAAATATTATTTATTCTGTAGGCTACTATGGCATCGCGGTAATTAAGGCTACACGATAGTATTTGATAAACGGGTACATTAGTTCAAAGGAACCAAAACTAATGAGTTCACTTTAATTTTTATTTAGTGCAAAATACTTACTGATTTAACGTTGTGTTGAAAGAGCACATATTTTAGATCCTTTGAGCACTGATAACCTCTAACATTCAGTTGTCTCTGAAAAAACAAAAAAATAATTTTTTTTCTGAAAATAAATAAATAAATACTTACCAAAGTATGATTAGTAACTAAAAGTGAAACAGTCATGTTGTTTGTAGTATTGAGTACGGCCAAACACCCATCATCATTTTGAAAGACGAATTTTGTATTTGATATCCAAGATGGTGGCAATCGACTTGGGTTTAGATCGCCCTAGAAGCATTAAAAATATTGAATAATTGAACTTTGGCTACAGCAGTGCAATATATAAATGTAATAATAAATGTGAAACACCCGTATTACTTATTGAAATAAAAGCGATTTAAGAAACGCGTGCAATCTAAAACGAGATTAACAACAAAATAGAAAATCTCCAAGGACTTTTGCATTAACCATATAGAGAATTTGTGATATAAATCTAAGATTCCTCACTCTCATAAGGAATATTCCTTGACTTGAATACGTAAAAGGCAACTGAATCCCTATAAGAATTCCATTTGCCCGAATATTTTCCCCAGATCTATTCCATTCGATCCCAATACATTATTTACACGATTTAGATAGATAAAAAGGGCGAGAGCCCTTGTCGGTCGAGATAATTAAAATATCTGCCCGAAAAATTAGCAAAGAGAACCTAAGTAAATATAATCAGCAATTCCAGGTACCCCTGAAACGATTTAAAGCTGCAATGTGTTTGATGTTCAAACAAAATTAAAATAAAATTACTCCTTCACATTCCTCCTATTGTTTTCTTTTCTTCGAATACGCATATAACATGAATCTAAATGCAATATATAGCATTTGTTAGTTGAAAAAGTTGTATCAGCATGAGTACCAACGAGAAAGCAGTTGATTTAGGCGGAAACATAGTTGAAACAGAAACAGTTAGAACAGAAACGGTTGAAACAGCAATAATTGAAACAGAAACAGTTGAAACAACACCAACAAATGTGGACCAAAGAAGAGAAAGGGAAAACCGTTCCCCTATTAGAAGATCTGATCCAATACCTATCAATAAACCAAAAAATAAGAACGAGGCTGAATTAGAGAATTATAGGCAGCGATTAGAGGCGGAAGTTGATGAGTTAGAGAGAAATTTGTTGGCTAGCAGATTTGGTTTGCGAACTAACAAAAATTAAAAATGTAAGTTCCTTAATTTTTTTTAAACTAGTTTTAGCTTTTACCTGATAATGGTACTGTGAAAAAGCGGATATGTTAGTTACTCTACATCTTAAAAATATTTTTTGTTGTTTTCAGGCCATACAAATGTGGGCCCATATTGTCAGAAGACTCATATTGTAACAATAATAATAATTTTAAAATCAAAAATGTAATATATATATATAAAATTATATACAATATATTATATAAAAGATAACAGTCGTTTTAAATTTTTCAAATAAACTAATATTTCTTGGCTGAGACGTAAGAAATTAAGAGTAGACGAAACTGGCACACAAGATTAGGCGGAAGAATGTAATCACTAATAAATATCTAATGTACAATAACATTTTCTATAGTTCATTTTTGTTTTTCAAACATAAATACGTTAAAAAATAATTGCTTTTTGATTTTCTTTAAATAAAATACATATTATGGGGAAGGTGTTAATAAGGGCATTGTATCCTGTTAAAAGTGTCTCCCATATTTCTGCCAAAATGGCAGATGCATTAACACAAATAATGGGTTACACGAACCCTTACGGTAAGTAGTTATTGTTTAAATTTTATTTTGAAAGTTTTTCTATATTTTCTTGTGTGTTAATTTAGTATTATTTTGTTTATAATTTAATTTTATCAAAAATTGATTTCTTTTTATTTATTTTTTAAATTATCTTTATTATATTTTATATAATTTTGAAAAACTTTTATCTAAATACTTTTTTGTAAGACATCGTTTTTTTTTAAAATTTAACAATATGTTTGATTTGGACAGTGGCACTATTTATTCAAAATAATTGCAATATTCAGGAGAGAACCCTCCAACTATCATTAAGGGTGTTTTTGGTCAAGGCAGACTCGACAAGGATTAATGTTACATCATAGTATTATTCAACCTTCAGTATTACTCTCGATTTAAGAGTGTTGCGTCGAGGTCGCCAAACCCTACGACAAAAGAAAGAACTCAGAATGCGTGAATTACATTTTTTTTAAATCTGAATTAAGAAATCCGCCAGGGAAAGCAATTACTTTTTCATTATCTATCCTAGCAATTCTGATAACCTACCTACTACTACCATTTAACAAAATTTAAAAAAACTTTTTCATTTGCTTAATAAAATAATCTATTTGTTTCCACAGGTGATTTGTACCTTAAAGTTTTGACAACTTACATTAACAAGATTTATTTAGTGTAATATTATATGTATATAAATAATTTCAAAATAAAAAGAAGAGTACTTTACAAGATTGAAACACGTATGTAAATAGATTAAAAATTAATATGAAGGTATCTTTGGGATCTGGTTCTGGAGTCCATGCTCCGGTTTTGGAACAATGAAAACGCGTTTAGAACTGAGATTTTTAACACAACGAACACATGATTCGGTACCTGAATTCGTCAGAATCCTTTTTTAATTTTTTGAACGTGCGATTACAGATAATAATATAATTATTATTTCCATGCAAAAGTGGGTGTTAAACAACTCGGGAGGATTCTATTTTAAAAATATTATGTGGCAACTGGAAGAATCCTGTTTCTGTTTTGAGTATAAGAGAAGGACAAAAGTTTCTAGAATCTTTTGTGTAATTTTCTTTATAATGTTGGTAGACAAGAACACATTTCTCATTGTCTGGATAGAGTGAGATAGTCCAGCGTATCGACTTTGGCAAGATAATCAATTTTGTGCACTTCCCACGATAAGATTAACTGAATAATATATCGCCCTCAATGTTAAATTATCTTTTTTTGCCAGATTTAATCAAATAATCTTTTTATTGGTATTCAATGGAACACCACAGGGATCCATTTTAGCATCATTAATATCCCAATATTTTTCCTTGGCAGTATATGCGCGCACCATACCATTACGCTATGTGTTCTTGCTATTTGACTTACATAGCTAGATAAGGTGTTGTATGTTTGTTCCGAATTGAGCAATGTTCTAAGAGAATGCTTCATTACTCTAATTGTGATCCTTGACTTGACTTGACTTAACTTCTTCCTAGGGCTTGCCTAACCCTTCGGCGTAGGAGGATTTCCTCCTTTCAGCCGTTCCCACTGGTGTTGTGTGGGGGCTTGATGTGGTCCTATAACGAGGTAGTGT
>JAUIMW010001599.1:0-12181 GCA_033557785.1 Enochrus cinctus
TGAGTGAAACCTATTAATAATAAATTAGCGAGGGCTTGCCCGAGTCGGCGAGCAGCGAAGCTGCGAGCATAGACTGCTACATTTAAAGAAAAAGTGATCTATACTTTATTGCTTAGTAATTATTCGCATTGAACCACACTTTAAAGAGAATTATCTGTATTGAGTGAAACCTTTTAATAATATGTTAGCGAGGGCTTGCCCGAGTCAGCGAGCAGCGAAGCTGCGAGCATAGACTGCTACATTTTAAGAAAGAGTGGTCTATGGATATCGATCTATACCAAAATATAATTATTAATATTGGACTACACTTGAAGGAGAATAATCTGTGTTGAGTGAAACCTATTAATAATATATTAGCGAGGGCTTGCCCGAGTCAGCGAGCAGCGAAGCTGCGAGCGTAGGCTGCTTAATTTTAAAGAAGAGTGTTCTACGTATATCGAACTATACCAAAATATATAATTTAATCAAAAATGTCAAATTTTTAGACGGCAATGACACTTCATCCAACAACAAAAAATTTATATAAATTCTGGCTGTAGGAGTCACTAGTATCATTTGAAGTCATCTTTTGTTAGAATAACAACGAGGGGACACTACAATAGACATTAGCACCGTCGCACATTTAATACATATTGTGTGTACATACACGTACCCCAATGGATTTTGTTCCACACAAACAGCTTTGTATGGACGTGGCACGTCGAAGAGACTTATTTGCGGGCGCTGTGACATGTCATAATGGATTATATTTATATTGATTGATCCACATGGCAATTGCGTCAGTGAATCCGAGAGAGAACGAACAAGATACCAAGATAAAAAAAAAGTAAATTTATCGAAAGGAATAGCATAACCTAACAAAAGAAAATCCTTGTTTTTCCGTGATACTTCCAACAGAATGTTTTGTAGTAGGAAGGCATTTGTGTGGGTAAGTCGGTGAACCAAAGCCTGAGAGTGTGAGTGTGCGAGACTCATTCATGAAAAGGAGTAGCAGCGAACACAGGAAGTTCCGAGAGTCCGACAGCCACACGATTGCTCCGCCGGCACGCTTGATGTCACGAGGCACGTGCCTCAGGCTAGGGAATACTATCGGTTGAGAGGGGGGTGCCGGGAGGGAAAGAATAGTAGTAGACGGTGTCCACATAGCTATCGCACACACTTACACCTATACATCTAACTCCCAGTGACGATAACCCAAGAACCGATATGAGTTAGAGTGCGCAGCGTGCCATGGATATCTTTCACTTGTTTACGGACCTAACGGACGTTCATTGTACGTGTATTATGCAAATAAACTCGATCAAAGCCTCCGGGTTTTTACTTTTTTTTATTGTATCCGTCGGTTTTTCCTCGTGCGACCTCCAAAAAGGAACTCATCTCGCTTCCTATTTGAGGTTATGTTACGAATTTGACAGTTGTGGAAACAAAAGTCTCATGGTGTATCACGCGCCCCTCGACCAAAAAAAAAACCCTGTTAATCAATCACCAGCGCTTAGTTGTCCACCGAGTCGGATAAATCAGTTTATTTATGATAATTTCCAAATGCAAATTTTTAAGTGGGACCATTGTGCGCCGGCTTCTCCTTTTATTTAAATAAATTATTATATGCTCGCCCCTATCTTTTGATGTGAGTCGGCCGAGCGTGTGTATTCATAATTTAGTGTATTGGACTCTCTCTCCTGGACTAATGAAAAGGGTTGATTCACAATAGATTGTCACATTCAGGGCCCAACATAAATATCCAGCTATTGTCCCGACGCACGACGTTCCAGTTTTAATCGGGTTGCTCCAACTACTTACTAATAATTCTACAACTCTCGCCCGAAAGGGCCTTGGCTTCTTTTGTGCCCCGTTCTCTTTCAATTCCTTCTCTTGAAATTAACGACTTCACTTGGGTTTTAATTAAAACCAACCAACTACTGGAAGAGCCGACGAACATATGCAACCGGAACGAAAACCAGCTTTAGAAGTTAAAACAATTGATATGAAATCCCAACTAAAATCTAGCTGTACAAACTTTCTGAATCATCTGCTTCCAGCTAATGAATCAACATTTGCCAAGCGCAAATAATGACATAATAACAAAAGCATTCGAAAACATTTCGCCTGAAAGCAAGTTTTTTCGTGGCTCAAGTGCCGTTGAAATTTCGTACGTTTCCTGTTGCAGTTCGGCTTTGTGCCCTTTTTATTAAGGCCCCGAACAGCAGGTGTCTTCGTACCTGCGCTCCGCGGCGATCGGAATGAATTGTACGACGGATAACCTATCCAATGAATGCTAATGAATGATGACGATCAGAAACCGTGTTTACTTCGACTCGCGCTTGGTTTTTTAAATTGCTTACACTGAATTAACTTTTGTATTTCGAATCCGGTTGTGCCAACGACCTCCCTGTAATAAGATGCACGTTTACACTATTTATTTAATTAATAGAATCAATGGGAGGCTTTGCGCAAAAAAAACAGAAAACAAAAGAATGCGACCACAATAGCATGTCACTTGTCTCAATACATTTTGAATGGGAGAACCGGCCACCTTAAAGTGGTCGCATATCAACAACTGTTTTTCTTTGTCTCCCGGCTTAAAACAAGCGTATTCAAATTAGGGAACGCCATCACATCAAGCCAACAACGACAGCCGACGAACACAAAACGAATATGAAATGTCATATCCAACTCCGGAGCATATTTCCAAATTTATAACGCTGTGGAAATTTATTCGGCTGCAGCGTGTACAAATGACGTTACTTTCCGTACGCGGAGTGGGGTGGGGGGTGCGCTTGCCGTCTCAGGGAGTCGGTGCGTTCCGCAAAGCGAATGGCGGGCGTCGGTTGATAAATATTCTAGTTAAAAGTCTAGGAGGTCTGTCGTATATTAAAGTAGGCACGCCTGAGAATAAATCCATTTTTACATGTCCAAAGCACGCCCGCAATTTCGCACAGAGCCCCAGCTCTTTGATTTGCGATGCGAACCAACCACCACTCTATTGATTTTATTATTAAAAATTAATTCGCATCAACTACGGATGGAACTCTGTTGCGGGGACTACAGACGCGACCCACCGATCCAATTATTGAATACGCTTTTTAGTTTTTTCTTCCCTTTATGCTTTGGTTAACATTTTTTTTTAAAGCTTTCAGTGGCCTCCCCGCGCAAAAACCATGCTGCGTATGTTCCATTATCATTCAGATTTCAACTCAACGCAATTCTCAAATTAACATACAAATTTTAAAAATAAAAAAAATGAAACCATAACCGGAAAATATAAGCGCGTGTGCGTTTTATGTTCCCAGAAATACAACCAGCATGTTTTAGTAGTAGAATACAGGCTGCTTGGAGTGGCTCGCTAATTGCGGTACAAGTTGAATAAAATCATAAAACAGTAAATAACACAATTTACATTGCAAACAACTCCCACCATATTTGCATATACATTAACGAAAATAAATCACTATAAATGTGAAACCAACACAATACAACAGAGTCTCTACGCCCACTTCTATTTCTGTTGTATTGTATCATCGCAATCGAGAGGAGCGAACAGGCTGCTCTGCCTTCCATCGAAGCCCCGGCCCCGTGGAAATCGTGCTGCAGACCCACACCACGCATTGTGTTAACTTTGTCCGATGCTCGGATATGGCTACTAACTTCCTGTTAATGCCATTTTCAAACATCATGCTGGGAAATTAAATGTTATCGTTCAAAGGCAGAAGATAAACGTTGTTTTCGACGTCCGTCACCCGGTAAGATAACTGTTCATTTAAATATACCAGAGAATGCTCGCAGCTTCGCTGCTCGCTGATTCGGGCAAGCCCTCGCAAACATATTATTAAAAGGTTTCACTCAATACAGTTAATTATCTTTTAAGTATATTTCAATACAACTAGTTATTTTTTAGTATAGCTCCATATACATCGATCACTCTTCTTTAAAATGTAGCAGTCCATGCTCGCAGCTTCGCTGCTCGCTGACTCGGGCAAGCCCTCGCTAAAATAATATTAATAGGTTTCACTCAATACAGATAATTCTCTTTTAAGTATAGCTCAATGCAAATAATTATTTTTTAGTGTAGTTCGATATGCATACATCACTCTTCCTTAAAATGTAGTAGTCTATGCTCGCAGCTCCGCTGCTCGCTGACTCGGGCAAGCCCTCGCTAACATATTATTTATAGGTTTCACTTAATGCAAATAATTCTCTTTTAAGTGTAGCTCAATGTACATAATTATTTTTAGTGTAGCTCAATATACATAGAACATTTTTCTTTAAAATGTAGCAGTATATGCTCACAGCTTCGCTGCTCGCTGACTCGGGCAAGCCCTCGTTAGCATATTATTAATAGGTTTCACTAAATACAGATAATTCTTTTTTAACTAATTAATTAGGTCAGCTCGATATACACAGATCACTCTTCATTAAAATGTAGCAGTCTATGCTCGCAGCTTCGCTGCTCGCTGACTTAGGCAAGCCCTCGCTAACGTATTATTAAAAGGTTTCACTCAATACAGAGAATTCTCTTTTAAGTGTAGCTCAATGTAAATAATTGTTTTTAGTGTAGCTCAATATACATAGGACACTCTTCTTTAAAATGTAGCAGTCCACGCTCGCAGCTTCGCTGCTCGCTGACTCGGGCAAGCCCTCGTTAGCATATTATTAATAGGTTTCACTAAATACAGATAATTCTTTTTTAACTAATTAATTAGGTCAGCTCGATATACACAGATCACTCTTCATTAAAATGTAGCAGTCTATACTCGCAGCTTCGCTGCTCCCTGACTCGGGCAAGGCCTCGCTAGCATATTATTAATAGGTTTCACTCAATACAGATAAATTATCTTTAAAGTGTAGCTCAATGCAAATTATTGTTTTTTTTGTGTAGTATAGATCACTCTTCCTTAAAATGTAGCAGTCTATGCTTGCAGCTTCGCTGCTCACTGACTCGGGCAAGTTCTCACTAGCCTATTATTAATAGGTTTCACTCAATACAGATAATTCTCTTTAAAGTGTAGCTCAATGCAAATTATTGTTTTTTTTTTGTATAGTATAGATCACTCTTCCTTAAAATGTAGCAGCCTATGCTCGCAGCTTCGCTGCTCGCTGACTCGGGCAAGCCCTCGCTAGTACATTATTAATAAGTTTCACTCAATACAGATAATTCTCTTTTAAGTGTAGCTCAATGCAAATAATTATTTTTTAGTATAGTATAGATCACTTTACCTTTAAATGTAGCAGTCTATGCTCGCAGCTTCGCTGCTCGCTGACTCGGGCAAGCCCTCGCTAGCATATTATTAATAGGTTTCACTCAATACACTTAATTATCTTTTACAGATAATTCTCTTTAAAATGTGGCTCAATGTAAATAATTATTAACTAATGAACTATAGATCACGCTTCCTTTAAATGTGACAATCTATGCTCGCAGCTTCACTGCTTGCTGACTCGGGCAAGCCCTCGCTAACATAATATTAATAGGTTTCACTCAATACACTGAATTACTTTTTAAGTATAGCTCAATACAAGTAGATATTTTTTGGTATAGTTCCATATGCATAAATCACTCTTCTTTAAATTTTAGCAGCCTATGCGCGCAGCTTCGCTGCTCGCTGACTCGGGCAAGCCCTCGCTAGCATATTATTCATAGAATTCACTCATTACAGATACTTCTCTTTAAAGTGTGGCTCAATGTAAATAATTATTAACTAATAAACTATAGATCACTCTTCCTTTAAATGTAACAATCTATGCTCGCAGCTTCGCTGCTCGCTGACTCGGGCAAGCCCTCGTTAACATAATATTAAAAGGTTTCGCTCAATACATTGAATTACTTTTTAAGTATAGCTCAATACAAGTAGATATTTTTTGGTATAGCTCCATATACATAGATCACTCTTCTTTAAATTGTAGCAGCCTATGCTCGCAGCTTCGCTGTTCGTTGACTCGGGCAAGCCCTCGCTAGCATATTATTCATAGGATTCACCTATTACAGATAATTCTCTTTAAAGTGTGACTCAATGTAAATAATTATTAACTAATAAACTATAGATCACTCTTCCTTTAAATGTGACAATCTATGCTCGCAGCTTCGCTGCTCGCTGACTCGGGATAGCCCTCGCTAACATAATATTAATAGGTTTCACTCAATACATTGAATTACTTTTTAAGTATAGCTCAATACAAGTAGATACTTTTTGGTATAGTTCCATATGCATAAATCACTCTTCTTTAAATTGTAGCAGCCTATGCTCGCAGCTTCGCTGCTCGCTGACTCGGGCAAGCCCTCGCTAGCATATTATTCATAGGATTCACTCATTACAGATAATTCTTTTTAAAGTGTGACTCAATGTAAATAATTATTAACTAATAAACTATAGATCACTCTTCCTTTAAATGTAACAATCTATGCTCGCAGCTTCGCTGCTCGCTGACTCGGGCAAGCCCTCGTTAACATAATATTAAAAGGTTTCACTCAATACATTGAATTACTTTTTAAGTATAGCTCAATACAATTAGATATTTTTTGGTATAGCTCCATATACATAGATCACTCTTCTTTAATTTGTAGCAGCCCATGCTCGCAGCTTCGCTGCTCGCTGACTCGGGCAAGCCCTCGAAAGCATATTATTAATAGGTTTCACTAAATACAGATAATTATCTTTTAAGTGTAGCTCAATGCAAATAATTATTTTTTAGTGTAGTTAGATATACATAGATCACTCTTCCTTAAAATGTAGCAGTCTATATTCGCAGCTTCACTGCTCGCTGACTCGGACAAGCCCTCGCTAGCATATTATTTATAGGTTTCACTTAATACAGATAATTCTCGTTTAAGTACAGCAAATAATTATTTTTTAATACATTTTGACCATATCGTGGATCTTTAGAGTTGCAAGCAATCACAGACAACTCCGTACGAAAAATTAACGATAAGAATGTTATTTGTATGAGAGTGACAACAACAAATGTTATTATCTTCGTACAATCGACGACATATGGTTAATTTTTCATCAGCGTATTGGGAAAACAAGAAAATAAACATATCGCGTAGCTTGTACCTATTTCGACACTAGTCAAGTTTAGTAAGTGACAGCGAAATCTGTCAATTTTACTTGTCAAAGTATTGAGCTATTATTTTATGATCCGTCAGAAAATGCTAGTTTACCTGCGCAATTAGAATGAAACAATTAAATACCACAATAAAAAGGCATAACTTCTCTGAACAGCATCAATTTTGAAAATATTCATTGTTTAAAATAAAATAAATGGCAAATATTTTTATCTGACTTCAAAATATTAAGATGTTTTCGTTAAATTTTTGGAATTGCATTTGAAAATTTTAACATTTGGCTAAGTTGGATAAATTTCAAATCGATTAACATATGTAATAGGCAAAGCTGGAAATACATACATAGATTGCGATTTTTCTTTAATCATGACATGTGTACATTATGAAAAAAATATATTAAAAAAATACATAGACCAAATTTACTTAAACAGCATATTAAATTACACAAAAATATAGTTTCAAATGCCACCGAGGCCAATAATTTAGAATCAATATGTCTCATTACTTTACATATAGAACATTCCGTTGAAATGATAGGACTCCCCTCGTTTTGCTTGAAAAAGTAAACTCCCAAAAATATTTATTGAGTTCTGCATATAGACCCTATGCAGCACATAAGGTCTAGTGATATTTTTTTTCACGAACAATAGTCTTAGTGGTTGACATCAGCCATCAACCAATACTGTGCAAATGAACTGAGAAATAAAAGTTTTCCTTATGTTTTATAAATTTAGTCTCTTTCAAATGTGGACTTGCTTTAGATAAGTACAGCTCGTTTAAAGTTATATTAGAAAAGTAAATATCTTAACTTATGATACAATTTTTAAATATATACGTTTTTATTCACTGAAGTAAGATTGTCCTGAAATAAAATGTACATGTTAGTTTTAGGTTACATGTGCATTATTTTACAGAAAATATCTACAATATATTTAATGATAACATAATGAAACCTACAATTATTTTTTTAAATTTTATTTGTAAATTAAAACTGATTTTATACTTCCAATGTTGATAATGAATAGTTTATTGTATAATATTTATATTTTTTTCTGCGAACTGTCAATTTGACATAACCTATAAAACTTGCAATTAAAATTCTAAATCGGAAACGACTCCGGAGCGGATTTGACTCCGTCGTGTCGATTTGCTTCATACGCTTTGGAATTGACGTCAACTCTAAAGAAGAGTTTTCTATGTATATCGAAACGAAGCATATTAATAATATGATAGCAAAGAAAGAGTTATCTATGTATATCGAGTGTAGGTCAATACAGATAATTATTTTTTAGTATCGATCGATATGCATAGATCACATTATTTTAAACGTAGCAGTGTATACTCATAGCTTAGCTGCTCTCTGACTCAGGCTAGTTCTCGTTAACTAATTATTAATAAATTTCACTCAATGCAAATAATTATTTATTAGTGTAGGTTTATATATATAGATCACTCTTCCTTAAAATACAGCTATCTATGCTCCCAGCTTCGCTGCTCGCTGACTGGAGCAAGCCCTCGCTAGCATATTATTAATAGATTTCACTCAATACAAATATTTCTCTTTTAAGTGTAGCTCAATGTAAATAATTGTTTTTAGTGTAGTTCAATATACATAGGTTACTCTTCTTTAAAATGTAGCAGTCAATGCTCGCAGCTTCGCTGCTCGCTGACTCGGGCAAGGCCTCGCTAATTTATTATTAATAGGTTTCACTCAACACAGATTATTCTCCTTCAAGTGTAGCCCAATTAAAATAATTATATTTTGGTGTATTTCGATATCCATAGACCACTCTTTCTTAAAATGTAGCACTCTACGCTTGCAGCTTCGCTGCTCGCTGACTCAGGCAAGCCCTCGCTAACTTATTATTAATAGGTTTCACTCAATACAGATAATTCACTTTAAAGTGTGGTTCAATGCGAATAATTAACAAGTAATAAAGTATTGATCACTTTACCTTTAAATGAAGCAGTCTATGCTCGCAGCTTCGCTGCTCGCTGACTCGGGCAAGTCCTCGCTAGCACATTATTAATAGGTTTATCTTAGGTTTATATAGGTTATCAATACAGATAATTCTCTTTTAAGTGTAGCTCAACGCAAATAATTATTTTTCAGTACAGCTCAATGTGCATAGATCGTTCTTCTTTAAAATGTAGCAGTCTATGCTCGCAGCTTCGCTGCTCCCTGACTCGGGCAAGCCCTCGCTAATATTTTTAATGGGTTTCACTCAATACAGATCCTTTTAAGTATGGCTCAATCTAAATAATTATTTTTAGTTTAGCTCAATTACACAGATTACTCTTTTTAAAAATGTAAAAGTGCGACATGTGGTCGGCGGGCATTATCATAAAGAAGAATGGTACCCATCCTGTTGACTAATGCCGGGTGTAATTCTTGCAATTTTCGGTGATTTCGTCTATTTCTTAACAAAACTTTTCGGCCGTGATAGTTTCGCCTGGATTCAGAAATTAGTTATAGTGGATCAGACCGGCTTGTGACCCCCAAACTGTCACCATCGTCTTTTTTGGGTGCAACATCAGTTTTGGAAAATGCTATGGAGCTTCGTCATGGTTTAACCATTGTGTTGATCATTTCCGATTGTCATATAGGATCCATTTTTGATCGCATGTTACAATACAATTCAAGAATGGATCGTTGTTGTTTCTTAAAAGAAGCGCAGAACTCACCTCAAAACGACAATTTTTTTGATCATCATTCAACGCATGTGGCACCCATTTGTGAAGCTTTTTTGTTTTACCAAGTTGTCGGAGATGGTTTAGGACTGTCGGTTGACTTACGTTTAACCTTACAGCAAGCTCCCGAATTGATGTACGCGGATTTGTCTCTACCAACACTTGCAATTCGTCATTATCAACTGCCGATGACCGCTCACGCCGCCCTTCATCTTCAAGACTTTCATCACCATTTCGAAAGTTTTGAATCCAACATTGTACCGTACGTTCATTTGCGGTTTCTTGGCCAAATGCCTTGTTGATATTACGAGTCACTCGTACAAAAATATTGCTCGCAACTGCTTCTTTTCCATTTTAAATTCCATGGATGACAATGAGTAGAAATAATCGATATAATAAAAAAAACACACAGAGAAATGTAGGGTGAATTGTACTCGTTCCTTGAATTATGATAGTGAATGCACAAAATAGGTTATGTTTGCAAAAACAAAGCAAAAGGTCAAATAACGCAAAAACGTCATTATTTTCTTACCAACCTAATAAATCACCCTTGCTTAAAAGCAGCCTATGTTCGCAGCTTCGCTGCTAGCTAACTCGGAGATAGCCCTCTCTATTATATTAGTGAACTTTACTCCATACAGATATTTTTTTTTAGCTTTGAGATATTTTTATGATAAGACTTATTATAAAAAGCCTCATTATAAAAAAAGTTTTTTTTATAGCAGCTCAGTATACTCGAAGCTTCGCTGTTCACTTACTCCGGCTAGACCTGGCTTGAATATTATTAATTGTCTTCGTTGCATACATTTAATTTTTTATTACAAATTCTCGCTGATTCTAGCAAGTCCTCACTATTTCTTTTTTTGACTTAAATTTTTTTTAAAGCTAGCATATCGAGCAGCACTGACCTAGACTAACCTTCGCTAGGATATCAGTAATTTACTTCGCTTTTATTGATAATCCGATTTTTATTGTTGCTCTATATACTCGCAGCTTCGGCAAGCTCTCGTTATAATATCAATATGTACAAATAATAATATTTTTACTTTGATATGTTACTATAAGACGTCACTATCATATTAATAGGTTTCATTCAATACAGATAATTCTCGTTTAATAATTCTTCCATAATGTACCTCGATTTACATAAACAAGCTTTTCTTTTAAACAGCAAGAGCGTATGTTCGCGGCTCCGCTGCTCGTTGCCTCCGGCAAGCCCACGCTATTACGTTATTAATAGGCTTCGCTCGATTCAGATAATTATTTTTTAGTGTAGCTCGTGATACATAGAAAATAGCGAGCTGCAAATTTGCAAGTAAATACTTTTAAAAGAAGAGTTATCTATGTATGGATATCGAAACGAAGCATATTAATAATATGATAGCTTTGTGTATGGAGCTATACTAATTCCCTTTTAATTGTAGGTCATTATAAATAATTATTTTTTAGCATTGCTCGATATACATATGGAACACATTTGAGCTTGAAGCCTGCTAAGAAACGTTCTGTTTACAATAATATTATTGAAATTATTAATGTGTTTCTAGCACATCAGTAAAGTGAACTTCTTTGGTATGTTCGTGAAATATCGTATATTTTGACAATATACGATTAGATAACATAGGATATGTCCGTAATAAGCACAGAAATATGCTTTTCTAAATAACTAAACAAACTGTGCTCATCTTAAGCAAGACCATATTCTGAAAGATTAAACTTTATAAAACGCAGGTAACCCCTGCATCCTAAATTCCATAAAACACATAAGGCTAACGTAATCATCAACTATCAATATACATCTAGAACTGGACATTTTAATTTTTTTGCCACAACGATAATATTCAATTTTGTTTTTTTCGTTTTGAAAACTTAAATGTTCATGTTTGTATTTTGTGTATACAGGAGCGAACATAAATATGTGTATTAAGATTTTATATATTAATTAGGGTCACCTAGGCAGTAATGTTTTACATGGAAAACATTCCATGTCCCATGTATAGTTCAATACAAATTGTTATTTTTTAGTATAGCTCCATATACATAAATCACTCTCTTTTTAAATGTAGCAGTCTATGCTCGCAGCTTCGCTGCTCGCTTACTCGGGCAAGCCCTCGCGAATATATTGTTAATAGGTTCACTCAATACAGATAATAGTGTAGTTCGATATACATAGATCACTTTTCCTTAAAATGTAGCAGTCTATGCTCGCAGCTTCGCTGCTCGCTGACTCGGGCAAGCCCTCGCTAACATATTATTAATGGGTTTCACTCAATATAGATAATAATTCCTTTAAGTATAGCTCAATGAGAATAATTATTTGTTAGTATAGTTAGATATCCATAGATCACTCTCTCTTAAAATGTAGCAGTCTATGCTCGCAGCTTCGCTGCTCGCTGACTCGGGCAAGCCCTCGCTAACATATTATTAATG
>JAUIMW010001600.1:0-12181 GCA_033557785.1 Enochrus cinctus
AAGACAGTCCAGTAAACTATGTACGTTAAGACACCTCACACCAAAAGACAGTCAAGTAAGCTATGTACGTTAAGACACCTCACATCAAAAGACAGTCAGGTAATCTATGTACGTTAAAACACCTCACTCTAAAAGACACTCAAGTAAGTTATGTACGTTAAGACACCAAAAGACACTCAAGTAAGCTATGTACGTTAAGGCACCTCACACCAAAAGAAAGTCAGGTAATCTATGTGCGTTAAGACACCTCACACACATAAAAAAACAGTCAAGTAAGCTATGTACGTTGAGATATATATACTAGAATAAAGAAATTTTATTAATAATAAAAAAAACTTTATCAATTAAGAAGAAATTTCATCAATTAACAGATTAAAAAAAATGTTATCACTCAAAAAGAACATATACTGGAGGACCCGGAGGACATTCCATGTCCCCCAGACCCCCTGGTGGTCCTCTTTTTGCTGCTAGGAATCAATTAACATCTCTTTATTGCCATTGATTAAAAACAAGACAGAAGAAGGATCACCAGGGGGTCTGGGGGACATGGAATGTCCTCCAGGTACTCCGCAATTTACATACTCCTAATCGATGTTTAAAAACCTACTAATGAGTAGCTTGTGATTAAAAATCTACACACAACTATTTGAACGTAGATAGCGGAGTACCTGGGGGATATTCCATGTCCCCCAGATCCCCTGGTGGTCTTCTTTTTGCTGCTAGGAATCAATTAACATCTCTTTATTGCCATTGTTTAAAAACAAGACAGAAGAAGGACCACCAAGAGGTCTGGGGGATATGGAATGTCCCCCAGGTACTCCTGTATCTATATTTAACTAGTTGTATATAGATTTTTAATCACAAGCTACAAGTAAACAGAATGAGTTGAATTGAATACGTGGAGTTGTGTAAAACTATCAGAAAGAAAATTAAAATGCACCTTCATAGATACAATGAAAACCTTGCCAAACAAAAACTTATCATAGGGCGAAAACAAATAGCAGCAACTACTGATAACAACACTCAATATTGGAATACATCGCAGTACTATAATACTGATATATGAGAAAGATAGTTTAGATAGACATCAAAAACCACATTAGAACACATCTTCGGTAAGTTGAATTGGCTGGATAAGGGACTGCGCATATATAGCTAAAGACTTCACAACCTTCAGTTCACTGATGACATAGTCCTTGTCCAGATGAATTACAAGATCTACTCAAAAATCTATATACTGTCAGTCAAGAAATAGGTCTGCAATTGAATCATTCCAAGACCAAAATGATCTTTAATGAATTCTCACAAGAAATGGACATCAACGTGAATGGTAAAATACTGGAGCAAATTAATGTGAGTATGTTTACTCGTGACAGTGAATCCACATCTCAGGATCACTACTTCTAGAAATAAGACAGAAGCATCAAATTGGTTAGGAAGGCTTTCGGTTATAATAACACCATATTCAAATCCATAGGATCTGAATTGTGAATCAGCAGTCATCACACAGAAACTTCTCAGCACCCAAAGAGCTATGGAAAGAAGCAAACAATGGCTGGATCAAAGAAAGAGCCAAAGTGACTGGCTAAGTTACAAATAGAGTCAAGTCTAAGCTAAAATGGCAATGAGTTGGGCATATCGCAAAAAGGACTGATAATAGATGAGCCACGAGGATAATTGAATAACCTAAGAGAGACTTTAAAGGACATCGTTACAACAAAACACAAATAATAAAAGGGGGGCTGCACTCTGCAGAAATGAGTTCAAAAAGCTGAAACACGATGATGATGTATTGTTGTATGTATACAGTCTGTCCATTTTAAAACAGATTTGGTGCAAGAAATGACCATTCATATAAATCACTCTCATTAAGTGCCTGTCATCGAGATTCCATTAAGAATTTTAGGTAAATTAGAAATACGTAAAAAACAGTGTACCTGGAGGACATTCCATGCCCCTCAGACCCCCTAGTGGTCCGTCTTTTACTGTTAGAAATCAATTAACATCTCTTTATTGCAATTGATTAAAAACAAAACAGAAGAAGGACCACCAGGGAGTCTAAGGGACATGGAATGTCCTCCAGGTGCACTGTCATCTACATATTTCTAATTAAAATGTAAAAATATTTTTATGAGTAGTTTTGTGATTAAAAATCTACCTACAATTAGTCGTAATTAATAATTGCCCAATAAACAAGATGAACATGAATAACGGAATACCTGAAAGACATTCCATTATATAATTATAATTTTTGTACGAAAATGAATCTTCAATTACAACTGAAACTTTCTGAATCTTAATTGATGCTTCGTAGGATTTTAATCGACTAAAATACAATTGACTAATTCTGAATTACAGTTTACTCATATTACATGATTTCATGTGGATTAAAGTTGAATATTACATAACTTAATAAAATAATTACTATTATTTATTTAGAGCCTAAGTAAAATTCGATTTTTTAAAGAAATTAAAACCTTTTATTCTAACATAAAAGTTAATGAATGTTTGTTGAGAGCTAACACAATAGAACTCCAATTTAACGACGCTTTCTATACTGAAACAGTTCTTAAACTGGATTTAAAGTTGAAGTTAATTTCCAATAGTAGCACCATCTATGATGACTTTTGGGAACTGCTTCAGTTTCCTTCTTTTCAGTTTTGTGAAGATCTGGATTTTTGCTCTGATAACTATACTTCTGAACTTTTTTATTTCTCATTTTTCGAGAAAAAGTCATTCATTATAAAGAGTTTTGCTTCTCCTGAAAAGTCCTTAGCTGTATATGGAAATACTGATTTGTGATAAGAGTAAAGTATCACTTATTAAAGAAAAAATTTGAAATGCCAAAGGAAAAAGTTGTTGAAAAGTTCAATTACATGACGATATGATATTTTACCTAGACCATAACATTTAACTTAATAAATTCTTTGCTCTAGTGTCAACATCATTCAAAATATCACGATTTTAATAAACTTAAAGTTAAATGACACGACCGACAATTTTAATATTAATTTTATTATCATTATTATAATTAAAATCATAAAAGTGAGGCTTTAAAAAGCTAGAAATATTAACTTTGAAGTACAATATTGAAATTTCATATTTAAGCATATGATGAAATTATAAACAAATTTTTCCTTCAGCATTTTGAATTTTTTCTTTAATAAATGGCACTTTTCAGAGCAAGCAAAATTCTTTATAAAGAATGACTTTTTCTCGAAAAATTAATAGTATACTCAATCCGTGGACACACTGTATATGTATATATTTATATTATTATTATTATTAGACCACAGAATTGTCACAGCAAAAATTAAGATCTACAGAAAAATTCCAATTTAAGATCATCCATTTTAGGGAATACCGGTTTGAAGACGACCAATTTAAAATCCTTCACTCTAAGTTTTAAACGTGGATCAATTCTCAAAGGTTATCACAGATGGCGCTACTATTGGAAATCAACTTCAACTTTAATCCAGTTTAAGAACTGTTTGAAAAAAAATAATAAAATTTCATATTTAAGCTTTGAGTGATTTTTTTTAATGGCACTTTACTCGTAATAAAATTTTTCTTTTTTTAAGGCACTCTGTATATAATTATTGTATTTTGAGTATGGTTGAAGACTTTTCACACAAAGCAAAACTTTTTATAAAGAAAGACTTTTTCTCGAAAAATGAGAAATAAAAAAGTACATAAGTTTAGTTACATTGATCTGTGAACACACTATAAAAGAAGGACACCAGAATGTCCTCCAGGTGCACTACAATCTACGTGCTCCTAATTGATATTTAAAAATCTCATTGACAATCTTCAGTTATCTTAATTTCACAATAACTAACATTGAAAGAGAACTAATAAAGAAACTTTATTAATTACAAAAGAAATTAAAAAGAAAATTTATCAATTAAAAAAGAATATTTATGCATTCCATGTCCCCCAGACTCTTTGGTGGTCCTTTTTCTGTCTTCTTTTTAATCAATTTCAATAAAGGAATGTTAAATAATTTCTAACAACAAAAGAAAGACCACGGAATGTCCCCCAGGTACTCCGCTATCTACGTATTCCTAATTGATATTTTAAACAGCTACAATTAGTCGTAATTAATAATTAACTAATAAACAAGATGAACGTAGATATCGGAATATCTGGGGAACATTCCACCCCCTGGTGGTCTTCCTTTTGTTGTTAGAAATCAATTAACATCCCGTTATTGAAATTGATTAAAACAAGACAGAAGAAAAACTTGATATTTACAAATCTTAACAAGATAAGAAGGAATTTTATCAATTAAAAAAGAACATATATACTTGAGCATCTAGGGGACATTCCATGTTCCTTAAACCCCCTGGTGGTCCTCCTTTAACCATTGAAAATTAATAAACATCTATGTACTTCTAATTGCTATTTAATAATCTCGATGACACTCTTTAGTTATCTTAACTTCACAATAATAAACATTGAACGAGAATTAATAAGAAAAACTTAATTAATTAAAAAAGAACACATATACTGGAGTACCTGGGGGACATTCCACGTACACCACCGTCTATATTATTCTAAGTTGTATTTAAAAACCGCAATAATAATCTTCATTTGTCTATTTTTATTCCTTCAATTAGAACAATATATGAAACAGTATACCTGGAAGACATTCCATTTCCATATAAAAAAATAAAAACAACATAAAAGAAGAAACACCAGAGAGCCTGGGAGACATGGAATGTCCTCCAAATGCACCGTCATCTATTTTATTTTAACTTGTATTTTAAAATATACGCTAATAATCTCCATTTGTCTATTCTTGTTTCTTAATCTAGAATTATATATGAAGCAGAGTACCTGAAGGACATTCCATGTCCTCCAGACCCCCAGGTAGTCCTCTTTTGCTTATTTAAACACAGTAAACTTTCCTTGTTGCAATTTGGATAAAAACGACATAAAAGAAGAACACCAGAGGATCTAGGGAACATGGAATGTCCTCCAGATACACTGCAATCTACATATTTCTAATTTCTAATGTTTAAAAATACGTTTATAAGTAGCTTATGATTAACAATCTAACAATAATTAACATTGGAAGAGAATAAAGGAACTTTATCAATTAAAAAAGAAAATATGCTGGAGTACCTGGGGGACATTCCATGTCTCCCAGACCCCCCGGTGCTCCTCTTTTGGTCATTCAAACTCAGTTAACATTTCTTTGTTGTAATTTGAATAAAAACAACCTAAAAGAAGAACACTAGGAGTAATCTAAGTACATTTAGACACCTCATGCATAAAGATAGTTGAGTCACCTAAGTACGTTAAAATACCTTACACAAAAAGTATGAAGTTAAACAAACTTAAAAAAGACTACAAAAAATTGTAAAGGACATGGAATGTCCCCTAATTACTTGGGAATATGATCTTTTTCAATTAACAAAGCATTTTTATGTTCTATTAATAAAAACGCCGGCTTCATTTTTAATTTGTAAAGCTAATTTTGTTAAATTAAAGTAATTAAAGATTGTCATCAAGACTTAAATCAATATTATTTTAATAAAGAATCTCTTTTATTCTAACACATATATGTTTAAATAACATTTTGTAATTTGAGTAAAACTTTTGATTATGTTCAACACAATATTCTACAAGAATAACTCAATAGATGTAGAATGTCCTCCAGATATTCCGCCATCTACATTCATCTTGTTTATTGTTCAATTATTAATTATAAGACTAATTGTAGTTGTTTTTAAATATTAATTAGAAATACGTAGATAGCGGAGTACCTGGAGGACATTCCATGTCCCCCAGACCCCCTGGTGGTCCTCCTTTTGTTGTTAGAAATCAATTAACATCTCTTTGTTAAAATTGATTAAAAGCAAGACAGAAAAAGGACCACCAGGGGGTTTGGGGGGACATGAAATGTCCTCCAGGTATTCCGTTATCTATGTTCATCTTGTTTGTTAGTTAATTATTAATTATGACTAATTTTAGTTTTTATAAATATCAATTAGAAATACGTAGATAACGGAGTACCTGGGGGACATTCCATGTCCCCCAGACCCCCTGGAATGTCCCCCAGGTATTCCGTTATCTACGTTCATCTTGTTTGTTAGTTAATTATTAATTACGACCAATTCTAGTTGTTTTTAAATATCAATTTGAACTACGTAGACAACGGAGAACATGGAATATCCTCCAGGTACTCCACTTTCTACGTATTCCTAATTGATATTTAAAAATCTTGATAATATTCTTCAATTAAAAAGGAATTTCATTAATTAAAAAAGAACACAAGAATGTATGTGGAATACATTAAAGGATGACATATTGAATGTGATTAATAGAAGAAATATGTGGGAGTTATGTAGCTAATAAAAGTACAAAAGAAACTGTAAGGTGAACTGAAGAAATAAAGACACAGATAAAAAAGAAAAATGATATATGGCAAAATACCTTAACAACAAAACAACGGAGCAATATGAATTGTACAAGAATGAAAGAAAGACGAGAAAAAATATGATTTTACAATCAAAGAGGCAGACATGGAAAGAGTTTGGTGAGAAAATAGAAAGTAGTAAAGACAATCATAAATTGTTATACAAAGTAATAAGATCGCAACGAAACAGAAGAACATATGAACCCCAGGACATAAAAAACTCAAGAGGAGAAATACTTACAAAAACAGATGATATAATCAACAGATGGCAAGAATACTTTAGAAACCTATTTACAGTGGAACATGTTCCTTGAACAAATAATAGATAAGAAAATCAAACCGAAACTAGAAGAAACTTTAGAAGAGAAACAGAGCAGTTTTAGGAGGAGTAGAAGTATACAAGATCACATCTTCAGCATAAAACAAATCGTAGAAAAAAGACATGAAAGAAAACTACCCACATACTTAGAATTTATGGACCTTGAGAAAGCCTTTGATCGAATACCAAGAAATACTCTATGGAAAATACTGCAACAGAAGAAGGTAGATAACAAGACAACTTGAGAATAATAAAGACAATCTACAATAACAATCAAAATAGAGTGGTGTATAGAAATATGAAAACGGAAAACTTTATAACGGAAAATGGCTTGAGAAAAGGAGGTTGCCTGAGCCCCACCCTATTCAACACATATATGGATGAAATTATTAGAGTTTGCAAAACAGTAAGAAAAGGCGTGAGGGCTGAATATATAAACCAACCAGGTAACAAAACGTTCAAAAACTTGCTTAGACAATATATTTATTAACGAGCTATTAATAAAAGTACAAAAGAGAACAACCCAGGAATTACATATATCTGATCATCAAGAACAGTGTATAACAATAGAAACCAAGAAACGTTCACCAGAAACAAAACAGATTATTAGCAGAGACCTAAAGGAGGAAAATATAGAAATTATGAAAAAGTACTTACATGAAATATACTGGCCAGAGCATCTCAATCAAACAGCAGAAAAGGACTTTTCTTATTTCTACAACACCCTCATTGATATTTATGACCAAATATCACCAGAAAGCCAGAAAAAAGTCACAATAAAGATCAAACCTGAAGATGAAGTATACACTGGAGAGATCAGGCAAATCCTTAACATCTTGGATGCTTTGAACATAATTAAAACAGTACAGGACACTGAAGAAGCAAAGAGAGTGTATAAATTATTTAAGACTTTCCTTAATGGGCTATCAACAACTCACAGAATAGACAAAAAACAATATGGAAAATCATCAACACTGGAAGTAAAAAAACTAAGCAACAAAGTAATCCAGAAATGCCTACCCTGAATGTTGAAGAACTAAATACTTTCTTCAGTACAGTTGGTGAAAAAGTGAAGGAATTGGAGGCTTCTGGAGCATCAGGAGCCAGTCTGATTTTTCCAAGGCAGGGCAATTCCATTTTCCTAACTCCGATAGCTAAAGAGGAAATAAAATATATCATAAAGACATTAAAGCCAAGATGCACACATTATGGCTGCTAATCAACAAGTGTTTTCAGGAGGGATAATTCCCCAAAGAGTTGAAACTACATGGTTGTCACTAAGCTAAGAGAGAGAAGAAGAGATCCAACAACAGTCCAGAAAAATGAATACTCGTTTGAAATCATAAGATCATACAAACTTAGAGGTCAAAATATTGGCAAAAGATCAAGGAAAATCTGACAAATAATTTACAGGAACACCAAGAAGAATACAACAGTGAAAACTTTGAAGTAATGTGGAAAACTCTAAAGGAAGGTATACTGAATACAACCAGAGAAGTTTGTGGTAGGTAAAAAGCAAGTGAGTGAACAGACTGAATGGTGGACAGAAGATATAAAGACCCAACACACGAGAACAGGTGGAAGATTGGTTGTCATCTTGAATCTTGCAGGATTCTTCTTCCTAGTCAGTCAAACATTGGCATTAAATTTTTTTACATCTATATTTGTGATGGATATTAGAAGGTTCGAGTTGTTTCGAAAATGTTGTGATGACCAGCTGGTGTGCCTAAGGGTTCAATATTGTGTTGTCTTTATATTATTTATGTTTCGCCTATACAGCTGCTTGAATCTATCTTATATGCAGATGATTCCCAACACACCTCATCATTATTTAAGTGTGAATCCTAGGAAGTCAACCATGAAAAACTCGAATTTGAGCTTGGAGCTTGGTTTAGAGATGGGTGGTAATTGTCTTAAGTATCCTTCTGTTCTGTTTTTGTAACTTTTTAAGGCTTGTTTCTTTGATTAATTTAGTCTCTAATTGTTCAAATTGTTAGTGATGAAAGAGTTATCAGTTGAACTAAACAAGCCTAGTGGAGATGCTGAAGAGAAGAGGCTGGGCCCTGAAAAGGAAGAAGAAGAGATCTATAAGTTGCATCGAAGTCAGTGTGTTGCTGGGTGTTTCTTCTCCATAGATTTGAATGGTTTAGAGGCTTTGGGAGTCCAAAATCTGTGGTTTGTTTTGTGGGGGGGCTTATTCTTGTAGGGTTTTATACCTTTAATAATGTATATGTTTTAATTTCAGGAATGATCTTCAGCATGTGCGGCCTAATGATGAGGTTGAAATGGTGCGCCTGGGTTGCTTTGTACTGTTCCTGCATTAGCTTCGCCAATTCCAGATTGTCTGACGACACTAAGCAGGTAAGTCTTCCAGGCAAAAATCTTAAAAAATAACTAATTTATTTTTTTTTCAGATACTCAGCTCGTTCATGCTGTCCATTTCTGCCATCGTAATGTCCTATCTGCAAAACCCTCAACCTATGACACCTCCATGGGCATCGGCAGTTAATTAAATTTAATAAAAGCACTTGTGTAGTTTCGAATAAATTATTAAACCTCATTGTTGGTTTTTACTTGAAACTGAAATAAAACATAAACTCAATTCTAACGATTTATTCCATAATGAAAAAATATTAATAGACTACACTACATTTGTTAATCACATTGTAAAACATAAAACTGTTTTCATAAATAAATAATTTCACTATAACAACTGCTATAATGCAACGTCTCTATATTTTTGCACGTCGTCAGCCGACGTGTTACTCAAAGAATTTTTGCTACTTAAATTATCCGACTGCTTCCTGTAAATTAAGTAGTCGGGGTCGTCCAGGGGCCCGAAGTAAATAGGCACCCCGTAGTGAGCTATCGGCTGGGCGTAAAACCCAGTCCGGTTCTTAATAACGTGCCCATTCTTATTGATTTCGTTCAAGTCGTCTAAAGACGCGAACTTGTGGATTTTAGTGTGAACTTTCCTATCTAAGCTGACCGCGTAATTAGGGTACACAACTCCACTGTTTGTCCTGTTTATTGTTTGCGCCATCCACGGCTGCCACACCTTTTCTGGGACGAGTGGACTGTCGTCGATTACTCGGAGGTCCATCAGCGACTTGGCTTTCTTCTGGGCTGGTAGCTCCACTTGCATTTCACTGGTTACATTTGGCACAAAAATACTTGCGTTAAACTCGCTTTGCGTGCAGTATTGGAAGGCGTCAAGCGGGTATATAACGTTGCTGTTGCCGTTCCACAACTGAGGGGTTGACGATGCTCTGCAACAATAAACCACTTTAATATTTATGTAGGAAGTGGGGTTGGACGTACCTTTTCAATCCTAAGTTTAACTGTTCCATGGAGTTTTCGTAAGCGTTATTTTGATAATACTGACTATTTAAAGAATTCAGACTAGTATCTCTTGGTATGGTTACAGCCGTCATCGTTAAGTCCTGGAGGCGTTTAGCGACTAGATCCTCTTCTTTCCAGGTGGCGTGCAGCGAATGCACCACCACAAGAGCTATTACGTTCGCTAGGATTCTAGCTAGCCAGCACGCTAGCTCGGTCATTCCATATAAAGTTTCTATGCGCTAAAAATTACATTGTATTTGTGTTGGCTTTTAAAAGGAAGGAAGGCTTACCCAGAACTGTATGCTCATGTATATGACGAGGCCTGCTTCTGGAAAAATTAAGATGCAGACGGCGAACATCCAGGATATTAGGCACAAGGTATTTCTCTGTAAAAATAAATGAAGATTAAAATTTAAATAACAATTAATTTGTTTATATATATATATATATATAAAAAATAAATCACCAAAAACTCTGACTCACAACCACAAAGCTGCATAATTTAAAGCCTTATTAGCAGCAGAACACCTGTTAAAGTAAAGTTAAAGGATCGTGTCGAGGAGTGGCCGGAAATTCTTCGCCTTTCTTCCCAAAACAAATACTAGTTTGAGTTTTAAAATTTAAATAATCAATAACAATAAATTTGCGTCATCAATGAGATAAATTAAAACGCACGTATTGTACGCATTTAAATAATAACGTAATAGACATGTAAATAATAAAATCAGTTTAACATAATGTATAATAATTCTGAAAGTGTAAATAATATTCAGTTAAGCAGGTTTTACATTAACATATAATAGTAATCTAGTAAATCTGTTGCCTTCAGGGTTACTCCGGCAGTTTGCGTCCTTAACACTTGCTCGGTTGCTTTGGCGGTCGTTTTTTTGGCGAAGGTTTTCTTCCGTGTGGTTCCACGTACAATTAAGAAATTTCTCTGCGATATTTTATCCACTTTTTCCAGTCAGATTGAAAACGTAGAATTAAGTAACGTATTACCTTAGAAAGTTTCGGTAGAATTGTCGTTGAATATTAACAAGAGTTAAGATACAAGAAGCAAAAACAAGATTTTCACTTTCTTCAGGTTTTATCAAGAAACAAACACCTTGAGTTCAATATTCGATTTGCTGTAGAATTAAGCTTTCTACTGAGTAATCACCAGTTAGCACGGCATTTTATTAGAATGATAAGTAACGAATAGAACCAAAAGAGTGGACAGTGGAATTTATTAACTGCATGCGATTTTGTAGGTATGACGAAAGATACCGCGCTCCAGTGTTCTTCTCCTTCTAAGACGGCAGTTGTTAAATCGTAATTGCAATAGTTGAAGTCGCAAGTGTTGCATTTTCCTTTGCCTGTTGTATCTAATTCACAAAATTCAGCAGCTGTCCAAAAAGTACAAAACCTAAAACTGTTGTTATTTTGAAACACAGCTATTAAACATTTTTCTCCGAATATACATTCTTTCGAACCGTAATTTATGTCTTTGCAAGGAAGGCTCGTACACACATAACACGTCAACGAGAAAATATTTCTAACTATTGATACGAAAATAATTATTTCTATTGTGTACTTCATTAAAACTGACTTATTTATCAAAAAGAAGTATCTTCTTCATTTTGAGTGGTTAAATTAAAACTTACCATCGCTACACCGTGTATAAGCATAGCATCAAAAATACCCAATGTCAAGTATCCTGCACAGAGTAGAATTGCTGCTGAAGGTGAGGGATCATCTGATTCCCATATCCATAACAATTCGAAAGCAAATGCTATGAGATATGCAATCTGTAACAAAAAATTAAAATTAATTCGACTGTCTTTGTGTGCGAGGTGTCTTAGTCGTTTATCTTTGTGTGTGAGGTATTTTAGTCGTTTGTCTTTGTGTGTGAGGTGTCTTAGTCATTTATCTTCGTGCGTGAGGTGTCTTAATGCACATGTCTGTCGTTTGTCTTTGTGTGTGAAGTGTTTTAGTAGTTTGTCTTTGTGTGTGAAGTGTCTTAACGCACATGTCTTAGTACTTTGTCTTTGTGTGTGAGATATTTTAGTCATTTGTCTTTTGTGTGAGGTGTCTTAATGCACATGTCTTAGTCGTTT
>JAUIMW010001601.1:0-12180 GCA_033557785.1 Enochrus cinctus
TCAAATGAGCTAAATATTCAATATAAGAAACAATGTTTTGCTACAAATCAAGTTAATGTATCATCGAATATGAGAGTGGACTTAGAGTTTACAAACATTCCATGTTTATATCAGAGATTTCAAAGTTAGAACTATATGTAAACCTTCAATAGTTGAAGCGAAAACTTCCAGCTGGGGCTACAGTGACAAATTTTGAATTTCAATTACAAATGTCATAGTTGCCTTTGATGTATGAAGTAAAAAAATCATTCTTTCGGCCTGAGTAACAATGCAATGATGTCAACAAGAAAATATTTGACATGTATTTATTATTGTTGATTATTGATTACATTTTTGTATTTTTATACTATGAATATTTCTAGCAACATAAAGAATCAATACATTTTTTATATATCCTTAATGTTCATCGTTTATTATCGATATTAATTATAAGATTTCTATAGATTTTTTGGTATAATATTAAATGTGGAAGCTTTTAGGATCTACTCATTTCTGGTAATCAATTGAAATGTTATGCTTAAAATTATTTTTAGAAAAGAAAGAAGAATAGTTTATAATAAAAAGGATATAATTGACTTCAATTAATTATATGTAAAAACTTATTAAAAAAATCTAAGAATAATTTATGATAGTTTCATATCCCTATTCCGAGGTTATTGGTCAAATTATTAAAAATCTTGCAAGATTATCATTCCCAATTTCATTTAGTTGTCTTTATGATATTAAAAAACTATATATTTATTGTTATGTAATTCTATAATATATCTTTGTTGTTGAAGTTCTAGTCTATAATGTTTTCGTTTTGCTCTACTTTTGGAAGTGAAGTTCTTTAACACATTGTGTGCAGGTATATTTCACGACGGAATTGTGCCAGGTGCTGTAAAGGCATTTTGACATGTTCTATTCCAATTCATTTTGTACAAAGAATATCTAAAAACGTGTTTACTAGCCTACTACTTCTTTCTCTAAAAGTGATACAAAGAAACCATGCCGTTACACTAACCCGTGCTAGTATGTGTCCCGCGCTCAAGTATCAATCGTAAAAAAAAACTTACTAGTACGTGTCCCAGACATAATCTGTTCATCTATTGCAAGTTAAGATATATTATTTCTAATGTATAATAATTTCATTGCATAATAAAAAAATAATTAACGAATGCATAGAGAAATAAAATTAAATTTGACAAATAAATAGTAATGCAAAAGTTAGGAAAATAACTGAAACTTAAAATCTTATTACTGAATTGTATATATATTATGTCTGGAATTCTTAAACAGAATCAATACCGATTTACAATATTTAATATCTCTCACTTTTGCAATTTTTATAATACTTAACCAATAAATAAGTCATCACAAATAAAACATTTGACATAGCTTTTATAATATATAAAAAATAAAAGTTGCCACAAGTGAGTTGATGTTTGGTAAAAAATAAATACCAAGAGTCTGACTCGTTATTCTGTCCCAGTGGGCTAATAATTTGATTTTTCAAATATGTAAAACTGATTTCTCAGGGTTATGCAAATACCAATAAATTTAAAGTATATTAGTCAAGTTTGATATAAAACCTAAACATTTCAACAACGTTATTATATTTTTAAGAATCTAAATGAGTAATATTTAATGAGAATTTTGTACGTTCTGATTAAGTGTGACAAAACAATAAATAATCCCAAAGTTGATGGAATAAAGTATGTTCCAATATAAATTACAAAAGTACAATCTAGTCTTAGTTATATCTAAAAACTTCTTATTATTAATATAATATACAAAGTCAATTTATGCCATAAAAGTATTAATTACTTTGACACTCAATGATGTCATTTTTCTTAAGATTGTTGGGTTAACATTAGATATAGATAGGTATAAAGAGGGTGTAACCAACCTATCTAAAAAGATAATATAGATAAGCAATGCAATTACCTGAACATCTTCATTTTTGAGTTCGTCAATGAGTACAGCAATTGGATACAAAGAATCGTCGCCCGCTGAATCGCTGGCTGCCATTGTAGAGCCGAGTTCCGCTACTGTCGCTACCGTCGTGTTTAAATGCGATTGTCCACTACACTATAAAAATATGTACTGAAATGTTCAAATTATACATTGTATAAAGCTGTTATTAGTATTTGCTACTGTTTAAACTTACAAATTTTCAAAATGTTGTCAAAAACTAGACGAATTTAATGAATTTTAGTGTAAATCGTTGGCAAAATCCATGTTAGGCGGCGCTGTTCCGGGAAGAACGAAAATCTTTTATTTTTGTGCTGCCCTCTATGTCAAGTGTGATTGTGTCTAACAGCACAACATATAGGCCTATCCAGGCCGGTGCTGTGTTGTTATTGGGACCCTTTATGACGAATGTGCTTGAGTTACCACCTCGTTTTTATTCGGAAACGAAGACAAAGAAAAAACATAAATAACGAACGACTATAGGAGAGTTCCATGGTATAATTAATAATTTTTTTTTAATATTTTGTTTTCCCTTGACTTACTTTTATTATTTGTAGTTAAATTGATTGTATTTTTAATAATTATTTTTAAAATTAAATTTATTGTATTTAAATTAAAACGTAGGTTGTTTTGCATATACAGATGGAAAAAGACATCAAACTTTATTTCTAATATTCTCCGCTGATTAATACATTTTTGCATTCGCTCGAACTAATTCTGGACGCAATTATTCAACTCGTTTGTTGATATAGTCAAAATTGGGACTTAGGTCGAATTCGACGTTTTTTTCGCTCTAAAAATCCAACTGTCTGGTGAGTTGCCTGTAAACTTTGTTTTATTGTCTTGACAGGGAAAGATTCGTCGTGTTGGGTTGGTTTTTCGAAGCTTAACGATTACTTGCGGCAAACAAATAGTTGTATACTAATCGGTATTAACTGTTTTTCGATTTTGTAGAAGAATTGTTACTACATGACCTGCTTTTGAGACTTAAGATTGACGTTAATTTTCTGCTTTATATTGTACACGTTTTTTGAGTTTTCGCGTGTTGAATCGTTGTAGAGTTTTCTTTACACCAATTTAGCCTAGTTCGTTTTTGCTCGTCCGAAGAGATGTTGTATCCAACGGGAAACTCTTTTTTATACACAACCAAGATTTTTTGAATTTCTGTCTTTGAAATAACCTATATATCTTTCATGATGAAGTTATGACCAACATCAATGTTTGTCCTTGGATTTAAGTCGTACCTATGCAAAGCCAACAACCAACCGACGAACTTGTCGTTCAAACGCTTCAACACCAAGAGTTCTGACATGATATGGTATTTTATTATAATGAGAGTATACTGCATTAGTGTAGGTAAGTGATTTCCTGAAGAGAGAAACATTATTGTAGCGCGGGGAATACTAAGTAACCCTCGGTGTCAGTTCGAAATGATAGTTTCGAGGGAAAGTATGGAGGCGCGCCTATCAAAATAAATTTATGAAAAAACACACGAAGATGCATGTTTTGCCCCTGCATCATATTAGGCCATCTAACTACCTGTAACAACTGAGAGATTGGGCGACGGCCACCAATGCCAAAAGCAAAACGATGATATGAATTCTGATGATCGACTATTTTTTACAGGAACTTAGCAAGAAGGGACAGAATATTGACGGGACCCATGTCATCCAAACTGGTGCACTTTGCTTTGTTTTTGGTATAGGTGTCATCTCTTGGTGGGTCGTTTATGGCGTAGAGCAAGCAATGAAATGCTATTCAACATGTCCACATCAGTTAAGTAAGCTATGTTTAAATTTGCGCAGACCTTTGTCTCTAATGGACATCATCAATCTAATGTTTGACGTCAACCACGGGTTGAATGTTTTCATATTGATTTTTGTGTTTTAATAAGCGCATATAAGTAAAATATAGACGGTGGTCAGATACTCCATGAAGATCCACAACATTCGCATATAACGAAATAAAGGCGTGATCTATAAAGGTGGATGTATGTGCAGATACACGAGTAAGCTGTGACCCTGTATACTGCAAGAAATTGCCAAGGGTATATAAAAAGAAGAAACATGTATTAATCCAAAATAGATTTTGTGAATTGAAATTAAAATGAACTAATTTATTTACTTATAAGTTTATTTTGTTGTCAAGGTGCACATTTTGAGATCTTAATTTTGATTCCATGTTATTGTAAATATACTATACTAATATCTTTAAGTCATTTCTACAAAATAACACAAACAGTAATAAAAGTAAAAAAACGGTGACATATCCTATTCTCTTGTGAATTTTACTGTAAGATATTTTACACTATTACAGCATAATATTTTTAGAAGGTGTATATGTATGATATGACGTGTGAATAGTCTCCTCCTTTCCACCCGGTGGCTTAAATTCAGAAAACTCTAGCACGTATTTCGTTCCAAATAAAATCAGTTTTCCGTTAGTTCAGTAGAGAAGTGGCTACCAAAGGGATTTCTAACGATGGTCGTTGGGTAGTTTAAGACAAACTTTGCAGATGAAGAAACGACTATCGGATATCGAAGACAAGGCCCTTCTAGTGATCGTGAAAGAGGATGAAATTCCGACAACACAAATACTAGCCCGCAACTTCAATGTCAATCAATCTGCGATCGTTCGTCTCAAAAAGCTCGGAAAGGTATGGAAATTCTTTGAATGGGTTGCCCACCAACTCTCCAACAACAACAAAACCGAATGTCTTCGCGGCAATTTTCTCAAAACGCATTTGTTATTGGTGGAATGGTGACGATGAACGTTGATAGTGATATTGTGATATAGATATAGTAACGTCGTCACATAAACTAAGAAGTTGAAAAATTTGAAAATATGCTTATAAACTATATTTTAAAACATTTAGCTGGTAAAATAGAAACGTTTACATACCTTCCTCTGTAACAATAACATTAAGGGAAGAAAAAATATTTACAAGTTGAGGACGAGTTTCAGCCCAAACTTTACTTACAAGGCATTTTCATGCAAATAGAATCAATAATCTAGAAATAATCAATAAAATAGACGGAGAAAAGATTTTATGTGAAAATTTACATAATTATAAAACTAGAGCATTTTTAATCTAGGGTTTTATTTACAAAGATACCGTTTTTACTGTAAGAAATTTTAAAATTTCGTCTACAAAATCCGTGACTTAAAATTCTGCGAATTTGTATCTTTATCTCGAACTAGCGATTTAATTAACTTCTGCACGAAAAATAGGCTCTATTTTAAAGCTAAAAAAACACGCTTTGTACTTACATTACTTAAAAAATATTCCTTAGACTTCATTAGCAAATATAAGACGTTTTGTATAAACTTATTAACTTAATTTTGAATATGATCATTGAAAAAGCGCCTTTCGGAACTACATACTTAGCAAATAATAAAATGTTTGCTGACGTTATAATATTTCCTAGGATTGTTCAAACATTCGGGACAGTTCTGGATAAAATCGTAAAATTTAGCTTATGCAGCTATCTTCTTGGAAAAACACGAAAGCCACTTTTATAAACGTAAGCTAAAATACATAAATTTAGTTTGGAATGTTTACAGTATCATTTGCATGGCGTCGAACGTTACACTTATTGTGAGCCATAATTAAGTTTTGATTTTGAGATCTGATAGCTATAGAATCTTTAGACATACGTGTGAACATGCAAAAAATAATTCTCCGCCTCATATAGACATTACTTAATAAAACGATAAATTTATACGATCCTTTCTGAAAGGGTTCCTTCAAGGTATTTGTGCAGTCGGTTTATGGTGAAAATAAATTTGTTTCTCCAATTTTAACCGGCAAAAAACATTCCGAATTAAAAATGCAGGGAATAAATTTAATTAAAAAATTAAATTAGTAGGAATAAAATACCAGTAGAGTTTAATAAACATGTCGGAGGAAAATTATTTTGTGGAAAATGCTAAAAAAATACTGCATTTAGAAGTGTTCATGCCAAATCATTTAACTTTTGCTCGGGATTAGTTACGTTAGGTAAAGAACTTGTTGACGATACTTACTACATTACTAAATTTTTTAAATAGATATGTTCACAATAGCAGAAACCTTGTTAAAACCTGATAAAGTTTTCAATTGTCCTTGATATAATATATTCGGTCAGATAGACTTAATCCTGGAGGTGGAGGCCTCATGGTTCTGATAAAAATAATTTGCAATTTAATTTGATTGATGTTATTAATGCTGCATCGGATTTCCAGTCTATAATCTTAAATTGCATAAACATGAATGATGAACTATTAAATCGTAATAATGATAAGTTAATGGATAAATTTTTGATGGTAATTTTAACGCACATTTGGCGTGGGATTCTGCTTACTCTACTGTGGTGGCAATTTGAATGGTTGGCATATTGCCAGAATTGGACAGGGACAACTAAATACTAGCGTAGATTTAGCCTTTTCCTCTATCTTCTAGTATACAGTATCAGATGGGAAATTTGGGACAAAAAATTAGGTAGCGACTACCTTGCAATGAAAATGACATTTAGGTTAGATGATCAATTTCAAAATAACAAGAGATTTACCACAAAAATATACAATACTAGAAGAGCTGATTGGTTAAAATTCAGGAACTTACTTGAAGACCCTAATCTTTATTAACCTTTGTCAGATATTAATTATATTCAGAATAAGATTATATAAGCTGCAGATAAAAGTATAAAAAATTTTCATTTTATAAACTTGCTAAAGTTGTACTGGCCCCCTGGTGGGGCGAATACTGCGATAGGTTGGTAAACTTGGTTAATTTTAAAACTCTCCCTCTTTACAATTGCTGAGTAAGTAAAAGGCTATTTGTAGAAGAGTTAAAAAAGGAAATCCTCTTCGTTCAATATTAACACTCCCTATAAAACTCGCCGGATTCAAATTTAAAAAAATCGGATGCCCTCGTCCATTTTCTGTCATATATTGTATATTGTATAATAATTTATAATCTAATCACATGTCCATTCCTGTTTTTTACTCTGTTTACGATAACGTGAACCTCTTGATTCTGACGGATATGTTGCTGATGGATGGTTTCTTCCTTTCCTTAGTTTCAATGATTTATTCCTTAATAATTGATAGAAAGATTTTCAGCGGGTGATCTTAATGAATATAAATTACTTCAAGAGGTATCCCTGAGGACAGTCCATTGAATCCAATTTTATTCAATTATTACATCTCAAAATTATGGAATAATTTGGAGAATGCAACTCTAATTAGGTATGGGGATGATTTGGTCTTAATAACTTCAAGGGTGGGTTATAGCTAGACTATAAGCTTTTACTCAAAATATTTTCAACGTTCTAGTTAAAAAATGAGAAAGATTGGATTGTTTCATTTCTAGATCTAAAAGCAAAATAATGATTTTTTGCAGAAAAAAGGGTAGAGTAAATTTAAGTTAAACATTTATAAGGCTAAGGATAGCCTTATTTACTCATTTAGACTTTAATATCGTTCTGATTTCTGGTGACATTGAAAAATTCTGGATATCTCTAGATAAAGTTCAATCTCGTGCTGCTAAGATTTCCTTGGATCTGATGAGGTCCACCTCTAATCACATCATAAATTTTGAGGCAGGTCTGCCTCCTTTAAGAATAAAAGTGGATTTTTTGACCAATAGATTTTCTGCAAAAATCTTACAAAGAAATCGGGGGTTTCTATATGGGAGACTGGTACAGACATCTAATTTAATTGAAGATGCCATGTTCAAACATCACGAGTGGACGAGTGACGTGGAAATACTCACAAAGAGTATATTTTCTGTGACGTAAAAAATACATGGACTGACCCTGTCCTATGTGTAACCCAAGAAGGTTTCTTTGATCTAACCATTACTGTCAGTTTGTCACATGACACATTCTTTAGCCATATCGTAATTTCTTGAGCAAAATTTTGAATAAAAGAGTGGCTTTGCCACGGTCGCAGAAAACTTTAATAATAAATAATTTTAGAGTGTTCTAGAGGAGTGTCATAATTTGTTATAATCCAGATAAAGTTACATCGAAACATTATTTTTGTCAATCAGCTGTCCAGCTTAAAACGACAGCTGAGTTATAGTGCTATCTGTCGATTACCGTTTCTTTTGCGCTCAGGAATTTCGATTACTTCATTTTCTTTAAATAACAACGAATTAGGTTATACTAATTCCAAAATTTCAGCGATTCCAAAAGTTTTATTACATCAATCTTTCAAAAATGACACAAATGGCTGTCTAAACTGGTTGAATTAACATCACTTCTTAGCGAAACTGCTCTATTGGCGAGGTGTAGCATGACGTAATATCTTTTGCGCTTTAATTCGACTATTTAGCAATATTTTATATTTTCAAACATTATTTCTGTTGCAACAACATAATCTAGGGTTCTGTAATTTACTTCGAATACTTGATACATTATAATGAAGCATATTTTCGAGATGACAACATATTTTATAGTTGTAACAATTTATGATTAGGTTTTATTTACATACTTATAAAATGATTCGTTCTTGATGAATTGTTACTACTTTATTTATTAGAGCTAATAACGATGAAGTTCGAAGATGTAAATAGAATAAACATTGATAAACTAAACTGTTGATTGATAAAAATTTAACTTAATTTTGACATATATTCATAACAAATTAAAAATTAGCACACTTCGCACAATGAAATAACATGTAGCTATCTAAAATCGATATTGAAGATCATTGAAGTTTGTCATTGCTTTAAAGCAATTATACAACGTATATATTTTCATTTACCAATTCTACGTCAACAAAACTTGCCCGATTGTAATAGAATATTCAATGTTTTGCTTTGGTGACATTACGCATATGTTACCTTAAACACAACCTCGATACACGTACGGGGACGTCAATTTCTGTTTAAAATTTTGACAGACGATTAAAAATTTATTTTATTGACTTTAGATATTGATACTGTAAGTTTTGTTAATGTAAGATGTTCTTTAATTTCTTAGCGAAATATTAATTTTAGTAATTATATGGCCGAACCAGAATTAACACCACCACCTCCTCCCAGCATCCGAGGCGCTATCGGGACAGCCGATGGAGATTGGACCTGCATTGATTGTGGAAATGTTAATTTTGCTAGACGAACTGCCTGTAACCGTTGTAATAAATCCCGTGCCCCCGTGAATGCAAAGAAAAAGAAATTAGGGCAAGAAATTGGTAAAGCAGCAGCAGAAAAAAGTCGAGGCCTTTTCAGTGCTGATGACTGGCAATGCAACAAGTGTGGAAATGTAAATTGGGCTAGAAGACAACAATGTAACGTTTGCAATGCTCCAAAGTTCGGTGAAGTTGAAGAACGAACTGGTTTTGGTGGCGGTTATAATGATCGGGGAGTAGTCGAGTATAAAGAACGCAGAGATTCTGATGATGAGTATGATGAGTTTGGTAGAAAGAAAAAGAAAAGTAAGAAATCTAGTGACGAGGAAAATAGAAATGAGGTAGCGTATGTACTATAAGCCATGCTTGCTTAAATTTATTGGTGGTAGTGGTCACGTATTTGCTGAGAATCATTTCATTTGATGGGACGATTGTAATTTGTGATCAGTACTAATTGCGTAGCAAATAACTTTTTATGTAAACAAGCTGAATAACTGCTTCGTTTTTAACATACCTAATTTTTATCAGTACTGTTTGTTCGTTTATATTTTTAATTTAAAATAGGTATTAAGCAATAATAATAATGTTGACTTAATTTTCAGGCTAAAAGTACAACAGAATCACCACCTAGACAAGAAAATGACGAAGATGAAGAAGATGAAGAGGAAGATGAAGATGATGGAGACCTTTCAAAATATGATTTAAGTGATTGGGGTGATGTAGAACCAAAATCTTTAAAGAGAAAATCAAGGTCACGTTCTCGATCACCATTTAATAAAAGGAAAAACTGAATAGTTACTAAAAAATAACATTCGGTAATGTTACAAGTTTCCTTAATGTAATATAGGACTGCCATTGCTTTAAATTCATAAAAGTCAACTTGTATTGTAGAGTAATAAAATATTATGTTTTAGCGACGATGATATTAATATGTATAATTTTTCTAAAGTAAGAATAAAAAATATTGTAGATTCAAATTAAAATAAGCTAATTGTTTTGAACACGCCGCATACATTAATAAATTCCATTTTCACATTGCTTTTTATGCACTGTTTAAAGAGCCGATTATAATAGAATTAGATTATTGTAATTGTAATGATTTATATTAACAATAAATAATCTGTTCTTCAGGTTACCATATTGTACGTACAAAGCTGATTAAATTGTATTTATTTGTTAAAAAATTGGCATTATTATGTAATGTTGAATAAATTTCCTATAACTTATTTTAAATTCAACAATGCTATGAAAAAATATGCCTATATAAATATGTGCCTCTTGGTATAAGTCAAATAGAGAATTTGAAGATGCAAAGAAGACATTTTGCTTTTGAAGAAAGCGAACTAAACTTGCTTGTACAATTAACTTACAACAGTTGATATAATTTCTTTATTTTTAGAATATTATTGAATAAGAATTTCCTATGGAGAATTTTGTACATTTCAGATTTGTGCTTATGAAAATAAATGTAATATAAAATATATTAAACCTTACAGACATACATAGCAACTAAAAGAAGCAGTAAAAAAATTTATTATTTTTAATTTGATATAAGTCAAAGTAGTAAAAAAAGTTGGTAGTGTACTTTAATTTTATAATTTCTTGATGTTGATCAATCAGTGACATGTTTGTGACTACTTTGTAATAAGTATGTTTTAAGATTCCATAATTCCATAAGATCTGTTTTAACAAAAAAAAGGAATTAATTTGAAATTGGTTAGTTAAATAAGATTGCCCCTAAGCCCCTTTGAGAAGGTCAGATTCATCAGGATTTTGTTTTGGTTTCGTTAAAACCCATAACAATTTAACGTGAACGATAAAATCATTCCTACGACCATTTCTTAGAAAAGACAGGGAACTTAACCAAAGTGTTGATTATGGCTACTAAATTAAAGTTGTTTTTACTTGTTAGACTGATGTATGGCTATTTACATGGATCTAGTATTTTTCAAGTATAAAATAATTAGACCAATTAATAAATACTCTTCCTGAAATATGCAACTCCAAATGCACAGATGTTTGTTTAGGTTGCTGTTGCCAATGGGTAATACATAGACTATAATTGCATAAGAAATGTAAATATCAAAAAATTTATTTGAAAATAAATATAGGTAAAAAAGATGCAACATTTTTCTCATGTTCACATACCTATGTAATCTATATTAACATTAACTAATGTATTTTTTAGTTGACAAATGATAAATCGATGTAAAATAAAAATTTAGTACTCTGAGCATAAGAACATTTTGAAGATCTAATGGCTATTAGATAAATTTTTTCACTGTAATTTCTTCTCACAGTAACGTACGTAATGGTAAATATGTGCTACCATGAACATAATTCGCTTGATATTATAATATACTGTAAAATATTACTTGACAATGGCAGTCTTTTTGAGTGTAATTGAATTTTATAATGGATCTTGGAGAAATACAATTTTTTATGTATTTAATAAAATTATAAAAGATATTTATATTATGAAACCCTTTTAATTGGGCTATGGAGGTAAATTCTGAAAGCCTTGCATAAAGATTTTCATGGACATCTATTTTTGTAGTTAAATAAAATCATATCAAAATTATTTTAGTTTTGAAATTTATTTTTAATTTAACCCTTAGTGCTATATAGCGTACTAAAATGTACTGGAAAGTTGCCTGGGCTATATAACATCGACAGATTAATTTGAATAGATTTTTTCTTAATCGTGTATTGAGTATATTGATCATATATTTCTATGTCTTGGAAATTAATGAAATAAAACATAGCACAAAGGGTTATATATATTTTTTTGTAAATTTTGCAAATATGTAAAGTTTTATCGACGATATATTTAATTTAGCATTTTTTTGCTTGTGTAATGTAATATAGTCTCTTGAATTGTATGATTTAAATATCTAGAGTTATTAAAATATAGAACAACAATTTTTCTTTTATTTAATCTTGTGCTAAATTACGATAAATAGGTATTTGAAAGGAGAAAAGAGAAGGTGCATTATATATATTTATATATTGTTACATTCGTGGGGTAGATAATAGAGTTTATTTAACTAAAATTTATATTTACAAACTATTTACACTAATAATTATTTACAATTACTAAACTAAATGAAA
>JAUIMW010001602.1:0-12178 GCA_033557785.1 Enochrus cinctus
TATATGTACCCGAAAAATAGTTGTAAATTTAGGGTCTGTTTTGACCTGACTTGCAATTTCAAAAGTTTCCTTCAAACATGACAAGGCAACTGTGCGTATACGAACTGTCTTTTGCAATTTAGAAGACAAGATAGATAACTAAAAATACAATTATAATGTTAAGAAATGCGAAGTAAGCTAATTCAAACGAATGTGCTGCCAAATACGATAGGTAGACAAACGGTGAAATATAATAAGTTTAAATACGAACGATTCCTGCGTGTGCTAACTGCTAACTGACATCTAAATGACAGTCAAAACGAAAGCAACTTTCGTTTTTATTTTAACACCACGTTGCGAATTTTACGAATTACAATGTTAATATATCCGACTCGAAGAACCAATGAATGCGCTATGCGCAATTAAAATAAAAATTTATTCAATTACGTGGTGGCACAAGAATAAGACTGGTTCTATTACCTTTTTGCTGATGCCTGCAACTCCAAAGTGTGTCCTTTTCTGAATTCTGCCTAGTTTTTCTTTTCTTGGGCTAGCCAGCTCCAATAATTTCTGATACCAGGCAGTTCACCAGCAAAAATACGATGCTTTTTTAATTTTTGTTGTTTACATTCTCCTCCTTTCTTTTTTTTTAAAATCAATGCAAATACGATACTAATGAATACGATTTGGCGGCACATTCGAGTTGCACGAACAATGTACATATTGTATAATTTGGCAGATAGGCTTCGGTCCATAGCCTCCGATTTGAAGTAGGTTCAATAAAGAATTTTTTTATGACACATTTGTAAGAAGGTAAATTCGTTAGTGCTATTGCTCGATTCACATTCTTCGCTAATTGGTCCTTTAATAAATTGTAATAATCCATTGCTCTCGTCTCTCTGCTAAGGATTTCGATACCTACAACCACAAAATTCTCTTCAAGAAGCTTTCCATTTACAGTGTTACAGAAATTCCATGGAAACTGGTTGATTGATAAATGGCTTGGCGCTGACAGACTGTGAATATTGACGAATACTCCTACGTCAAGTTTAATGTAAATAAAAGAAATAAACTACGCTTAACGAAATAGGTATCACTTACAGAAACATCAATAACTTACTAAATCAAATCTGAAACACCATGAAAATGTATATTTATAGTATACCTCAGTATATATTTTTCAAAAAAAAAACTTAAGTTTTTTGTCATGTTCTATGAAAAATGTTTTAATCTGTACACCAATCCAGTTGCAGCAGAGACAATATACATTAAATCTTGAATGATATTCATGAAAGATCTATTGGGCAAAGAAGGCGTCGCAATGAAATTAAATTGGCTAGGGCAGTTGCACTACTGCAAGAAGGTCATTTGCAGAGATACGTAGCCCAACCTCAAATCAACCTACCACTCGACAGATAGAACACTATACGCCCTGAGAAGACCGGTAAATTATAAGATTGCCCCTGCAACATAGGGCAAGAACAGCTTTGCAGCACTTGTAAATTGAAGTAAGTGGAAGACGTATATCTGTGCACAATAGATTTCATAAGGCCCAGTTACGTTTCAGAAGGCAAACTATTTAACTCTCAACTGCCAAGACTTAGAATCTGATCACCAAACGAATCTGAGAAGGCTTTTGCTTTCTTAATCAAATTTATTTACAATGAAACAATTTAGAGATTACAAGATATAATCTCACAAATTATGATCAATTACAGTTTATAGTTTGTTATTTGCTAGTATCATAATATATAACATTATTCAAGTCAATATAACCCTTTAAATACCTTACAAGACTAGCAAATAATTGGATTATGAATACTGCACAAGCCGTAAGGATAAAGTTGGTGTTGGTTCATACATTTTACATATTACTGACCAAAATTTTATTTGGTCACAGACCACACAAGTTTAATTATACTACTGGTAAAAGATGAACTTATTCTTTAAAATTGAATAAATTAAATTATAGTTTGAGAATAGATTTACTTTTACATAGTAGAATATATATTGAATTGAATATATTGTACAATATATATTTTTTTCTTACACATACCTTATAAATAAATGTACACCACAATTTTTACAGCAATATAAAAGGTATTGATAACGATATACATGAAAGGCAAAAATCATGTAAAATAGATAGGTATATGTTTTCACTTACAGCTTCTGCAGCCATTTGTGACAGTGGATCAAGTTCTTCCACACTAAACTTTGTTAATGGATCAATTCCTTCAAGAATTGCATTAAAATCTAACATAGTAGTTGGAGTAGCGACTGGAGTTGTTCGTCCTGTACTGGGATATGACCCCAATATTCTCTTTGGGATAAATTCTTTCAACTAGAATTAAACGGTAACCATTAAATTATATAGTAAAATAAAAAGTCTAAGAAGTAAAAAATAAATTGCATATAACTTACTGTGGGATTTTTTAATGGGTGCTCATGAACAGGTGTTCTTTGTAAGTGATTTAAATAAGAGGATGGTTTATTAATTGCAGATTTCCTTAAAAAAGAAGTTTGATGCAGAAATTTTAAATATGACAATCATAAAACACATCGAATTTTTCCTTACCATTCATAAATTATATTCGACATTTTATATCTATGGGTATCTTACTTAAAATGAATTACAATGTATCTTTAAAAATCAATTTTTTAAATGTTTAGTACATGTAATTTAATTGCACATTATATAGAAATTAGTAATAAAAACATCATACGACTTCACTATACTTCAACTGACAGAAAAATGACAGTGACAGAAAGATAACAAACCATGGACGTTTTGAACCATGAATATTATTTCAATTTTTTACTATTACGAGATATTTCAACAATCAGACTTCCATAAATCACATATTTGGCACGAAAATATGCTTTATTGTAATAAGTATTCTAAGTGAATGACGGAATATTCCGTTTTGTTTTTACAACAAAAATAATGTTTGCAATTACAAAATATTACTATGTAGTCGAATTAAAATGTGAAACGTAGTTGAGGTTGTTCGCTCGTTTCGAATGAGTACTAGTTTTGACTTAATTCTAACTACACTCTTTTTTTTTGCAAATATCCATTTTGAACGCTTTGCTCAATAGCGCGCCATGATGTTAATGCTCCACTTTCGCAGCCGCAGTCGGAGTTATACCCGGAGAAAATCTTCGGTTTCACACCAATACTGCAGAATATACCTATAACAAAAAAATTACAGCTTGACTATTAATGAACAATACCACATAACACATCTATAAAATACAATACCATTTATCAGAACATTGAACGACAGTAAAACTTTAGTAGTAGAAACATTTGTATGATACCTTGTACGCATTTCTATTTGTAAACTAAACTAGGTTGCCAAGTTCCTGAAAAACACCCCTCTCCAACCTGAAAAATTAGGTTGCTTTTGATTGATAGGCCGCGCCAAAGAAGCCGATTAAGTTAATGTGGAGCCGGGGTTATGAAGCGTACTATCACATATAACATATAGCTCGTTGTGTAGAAACATAACATTTACGCGTGTAGACTATATTTCAGGAAAATCAGCGTGTCAAAATAATATTAAACAAAGATAGTGAATTAAAGACCCGCTGAACCAGAGTGGGGAGGCGATATATCGTGCAATGTGTATTTTAAGGTTTGGGAGATACGTAGTTACAAATTAGAATCTCATACGCTCGAACTGCAACGCCTGTACAAAAAGGCTTAGGGCATTAACCATTAAGCAAAAAGTGGTGCATATAAATTTATTTAAAAAATATTTAAATATATAGTTTGCTACTTCTTGTTACCCATTTAAATATTTATGTTGTTATGTAGCTCGTAATATAATTATGTGTTTCTTAAACGATTTTAGACATTTTGATGTGAAAGTGCTTCAAATAAATTATCTAACTAGTTAGAAATCTTGTAGCTGAAGAATTAGAAGATATAATTATAATTATAAAAAATGTAGGAAAGTATTTTCGTATAAAATATAAGAGCCAAAAGTAAATAAAATTACAAAAAATATAAAACAGCAGCTAAAACAAAAGCTACAATTTTTGTAGATTATTGAATTTTGTTGTTTTCCTCGCCCTATTAATTTTATTTTCCATCTGCAATCTTTATAAATTTTAACTCTTATTAAAACTTCAAAAAAAAAACTTGATTCCGGATCACTACAAATAGCTTCTAAGGAAATAGAATTTTTGATTTTAACTAAAATTTGTATTTTATGCCAATTGCAGCTATATTTTCTGAAAAAATAGTTATATAATTTTAATATTTGTGTAATTAAAAATAAAATATTTGGTTTAGGGCAATTTAATTTTGTAAATTAAACCATGCGGTACATTTTATGTAACAGTTGACAATTGTTCCTTTTCCTGCAGTTGAGTACCGTCCGGAACTAAAATATTTCCACAGCAATCAGCACATGAAAATTTACTTAATAATTTTGTTGCAACATATCCACCAAAATAGACCATAGCGCAATCATCGATTTGTACGTTCTCTTTTTCTTCGGCTTCGGTTTCTTCCGAATCTAAAGCGAATAATTCGGGAGGTAAAGATGAAGTAGATGGTTCGTCTTCTATTGCATATTTTTTATTTCTTCTTTCCCCAATTCTAAATATTCATCGTCATCTTCAGTACAATTTGCTTGTTCGGATGGTTTTAAATTATTTAGAGCAACGCTACAAAAGATTTTTCGAAAAACTCGGGCACTAGAATTACTATTAAATACTCATTTTTGTCTTAGCACCGACAATTTTTTTTTCCAGACAGTCCTGGTTAAACCTGTAGGTCAAAATAGTGAAACGTGAAAAAGAGCTGTTTGATGAAATCAAAATTAATGTAATGACTATTTATAAGAAAGTCCCCATTTAATAAAAAGCTTTAGAAATTATTTATGTATCATATATAAAATTTTTTTTCAATTATTATGTATAATATACGGCGTCCAAATGTTAACATCCATATATTTAAAAAATGCTACATTAATAGAGGATTGGTCTGCAATCACTAATATTGGCAACAATCCAGTTTCCTCCAGTTTCGTATGAGCATAGATAATAATTTCCTTGGAAATGCCAGTATTTGTAAAAAATACGCCAATCGAAATTTCTAAGTAGAAAACAGCCCTCGTCCCATATCTTCGACGCCTTCAACCAAATCCAAAGAATTGTTATATTCGAATTTTTCTTGAATCTTCATTTTATCAAAACAAAAGCATACATTTTTCCTTTGTTTACAGGGTCACTGCCTAATGTAACAAGTGGTTAAAAATGATATTGTTATAACCAAGTAAAAAACTATTATAATTGTTCCATTTTCTTATGGCACTAAGAACAGGCAGAACCAGAGAATTAAAATACAATCCAAAAGAAAACTCTTCAACTTCAGAAAAAGGGTATTAACCGCTGGTGATGGAAAATGGGATATGCTTATGTTGGATGTTTTTGTAGCAAGCAACCTTTTCCTTAATTTACAGTTCTGTGTACGTAATTTTTTACTCACATTTGCTTGCCATAAGATCTGTTCTGCGGCTTCTGTTTTTTTAAAAATGAAGAAATGTTAGTTAAGAATTCCGTTTCCTCAGCGGTATCACTTTCTTCAATGAGGTTCTCCTTGAAATTTAACCGCGGAGTAGGTTCTCTGTGGTGGCAATCGAGATCCAACTAAAGAACCAGATGATATACCTTCATGGAATTTCGATGGAATTACTCCTTTTTTAGCCTTTTTGCACTTGGCATATAGTCTTCCGCTTGGAAACGATCTCCACAGAGATATTTCGTTTTCCATCATTCCGGAAATCAATTAATTTTATCAGTACATTACTGATTTATATCTACAAATTACTTTTCAAATATGTGTCAAAAAGTTCAAATTAAAAAAAATTGTATTTAAGATTTACTTTTGAAATGCAACCGCTGACATGTCCATCTTACTGATTAATATTTGTGTTCTAAAATTATTTAGATTGAAAAAAATTGACAGAAATCCATCCGTACGCGACAAAATATCTTAATTCGTATGTAAATAAAGAGAGAAGTTTCTCTCCTCTTGACGAGTTGCTCGCAGTACAAAGTTTCGTGAGAAATGAATAGGTTTGGTACCACCTTCTGTTCCCTACTCTTCGTTGTGTAAAGGTTCCCAGCGCCCACTGTCCGACCTAAAGTCATTTTACGTCCTAATCGAGAATTTAAGAGCTTCCAAAGTTTACATATACGTGAGCTATATGTTATATGTGGTACTATGTATAACACTACATAAGCTATAACTAGCGGATTTAAATACACTGCACATATGGACACTTTCTTTCATGTTCGTTTGCAGTTGCAGATTCATTGAAATGGGTTGTTACTGCATATTAAAATCTACGGAAAAATGTGTTTATTAAAACAAACATTTTATTGGTGATCAGAAATCGATCTTGTGGTATCCTCAAGATTCTTAGAATTATAAAAAAATGGCAGCAAGTATCTATTGAGAAGAAGTTAACCGAAGATTATGCCACCAGTTTGTTTTTTGTACTTCATTAAAGAAAGTCTAGTAATCATAAAAATTTTCAACCTCGATTATTCGCAGAAAAATCCATTTAGGGGTCCTCTGGACCCAAAAAAACATGTTTTTAAAAAAATCTATTAAAACTCAAGCAGCTAAACTAATTGAAATTTTATATTTAAATTTGATCCTTGATTGGAAATGGGGTAATATTTATCAGCCATAATTTTTCATGGCAAGACTAGTAAAAATAACCAAGTGAATAAACAATTTTGTTGTTCGGCACAAAAAATAAATAAAAAATGTGCCTCTTGTCTGTATATTTTTAATCAATTTGAATTAGAGACAATTTTAGCAATATTTTAAAAACCCAAAAATGTTGGGTCTCTGCGCTGTAGTTTGACCATTGCATATTCTCAAAATAATAAAACAATAACCATTTATTAAATTTTATATTTGAAGATATAAATAGCTTAGAAATTTAATGTGCAAATAAATTAATAATTTAATTTTTTGACATATGATACAAGCTTGCTTCTACTTTGAAACTTTTCCTTTATTCAAGTTGTACAAAAAAATTTAAGAAAGGAATAGAAACAAACTTATGTCAAACTAACAAAAAAAAAAACGTTTTAAAATTATTGAAAGTGCTTCTTACAGATAAGTGTTAATTTTAGCAATTATATTATGAAAGAAGAGTGATCTTTCTTTTAAAGTATATTTCAATTGAAGGACATGCTATTTTTAACATACTAATTAAACAGCAATTGTTCGTTTTAAAATACTATAGAATCCTCATAATAAAAAAATGTTATTGAAATGTAATAGTTTTTGCAAACTTGAAAATTTAATAACACACAAACAATTTAATTGTGTAGATCTTAGACAATTTTATCTTTATTTTGTAAATTATCATCGTTCAAAATAGTATGTTTTAAAATAAACCTAATTTTCAAACTAAATTTATTTTTAATTTATAAATTAAATTGTCACGTGTTCTCCGAAATAAACTTTAAGAAAAATAATTGTTTAAGGAATGTATATCGTGAATGTAAAACATTTCTTCACATAATACATTTAAATAATTTGTTATAATTATTTAATCTGTGGGATTTTGAATTACAATAAGAATAAATTCTTTATCTGGTGCAACCATTATTTCGTGCTTTTTGGATCGAATTCTTAGAAATGTTAAATCATTTGATGGATCAAGATCTCTCACAACACTTCTTGCTTTGTCGGCCAATACGCTAATCAGACCGGCATATTGAACGGTAGTAGAATTGTCTAATGTGGTTTTTATGGGGATCCCTGTAAAATTATGTACCTTAGGATTATTCATAATAACATTTGGAACTTTACACACCTTCTGAATTCACTACAATTATCCCTACAACACCTTTATGCGACTGAATTCGCTTCATAGTTTCTTCTACTTCGCTAGACTAAAAAATAATTTAAATTGAATGGTTTTAATATACAAAATTCAGTTTCTTACCATTTTGATTTCCTTATTATAGGATTCTATTTAAGTAAGGTTATAATTAGATATCTGTCATCTGTCATCCCATAGGAATTCACCACAAAATGTCAAAGATTACATACTGTAGAACTACAGCTACTACGGGTTAGAATGACGTACTATATTCCACGACCAGTAGCGTAACAGACTCTCCACGATGTTATACATAAATCAAATCACTTTTCGTTGAACTTTCGCAATTTTGTCCTCGTATTATAATTTCAAAATATATTTAACTTAAGTTGAAACATTGCAAAGTATCGAAAATTTCTATTTCTATAAACGACCACGAAAAGTACAAAGGCGATCTGTTCTGTTACGCCACTGTTAATGATCTTTTTTGTTTATATCTTACTTCTCTTGGTTGTGCTGAAGGTTGTCTAAATTGATGTTTTTGTATATTTGGTTAATTTTGTTGTTCGATTAATGTCACGGGAAATACAAGTAAAATTGAGAAATAAACATGTTATATTTTGATGAGGAATATTTAATGATCTACAATTAAATGACATTCGTGACCTTGGATATTATCCTAGCAAGGTAACTTTATTTAAATAAGCAATTTATTGATTTATTGTATTTTTAATTTATGTTTTTAGTTGTTTTATTTGCATCCACAATAAAGATGTCAGTTCATCAAATAACACCAACTAGTAAAACACAGAAAGGAAAGCGAAATTCTATGAATCGACCACAAAGTACAATCGATGGTGATTTATATCCAGGTTTCAAATCGGACATTGAGAGTGAAACAGCCATACCAGCTTATAGGGCCCAATTATATAATTTGTTTAGACAAATTGAAAGAGAGTTTGATCTGCTATATCAAGAAAATCAATCATGTAAGTATTATTTCTTACTAATTTGTTGGTATAGGAAACATTTACGTTGTTGCAAAAAATGATTATTATTAATATAAATTGTATATTTAATGCTTAAATACAATATTATCTTTGATATCTTTAAAAAATATTTACTCATGAAGTTCTACATAATACTATCTGACATGTAGAACAATTGAGGGTATAAAATTATCGGAAATAAACGATTTAATATGTATCTTTTGATTTTAGTACATGAAAAAATTGAGATTCTAAATGAAAAACTTGAAAGGGAAAACTTTGACAAACAGCCTTACGATTGCATAGATTTTGATAATAATTTTGCAAAGGTTTTTAGTAAAAAATGTAAGTATTTTGCTTAGCATTCAGTTGAAATAAAACTTTATTACAATTTATTTTTTAGTAAATACACCATCTACACAAAAGTTAAAAACAGCATATAAACTAAAGGCACAAACAAGTAAAATAGTGTCAAGTTTTAAAGCACCTCAATATAACTGTAATTTTATAAGGGAATATATTGGTCATAAAGATGGTGTATGGGAAGTTTCTGTATCTAGACCTGGGCAATTAGTAATTGGTACTGCATCGGCAGGTAAGTAAAATATATATTTATTTCATTAACCAAAGTAAGCTTATAATTAAATGAATAATTCTTTTTATTTCAATTTAATTAATGTTCAACTTAAAGAAAGTGTACACTTCATTATAATATACATATTCTTTATATTGAATGTGTTTTTTCATTTCCAGTCTCTCATTATTTGTATTTTTAAATTTCAGACCACAGTGCTTGTGTTTGGAGTATCGATACTGGTAGATGCTTACTACAATATCATGGTCATATTGGTTCAGTCAATTCTATTAGATTCCATCCTCAGAAAGACTTAATTCTCACGGGTAGTGGTGATTGCACTGCACATATATGGCAAGCTGCAGTTAATTGGGATGTGCCTGTGAGTATTTATCAAATTAAATTAATTTTTGTATTGCAAATCTTAAATACATGGTAGCATTTATATTTAAACAAAAACGTTAATAAAAATGTAGTACTGTGCTACAAAAAAACTATATGTTATTTTGTTTACTTTTTATATGACAAGGTTTTTAGGTAGTTCATAGTTTAAAAATATGACACTTGACAATAAAGTAGCAATAAAAATATGAATACATAGAACTTGATAATATAAGCTGTTTAGATCCTATTTACAAAAACATTTTATGTTTTTAGTATTTTGTTTTCATAGTAAAATTTCAAGAACTTTTTTGTATCGATAAATGTTATGTTTAACCCTCTACGCTATGTAGTGCACTAAAGTGTACCAATCTGAAAAGCAGATTGCGCTATGTAACGTAGTAAAGTATAGCGCAGAGGGTTAAACTATATTTAGCTCATAATTTAGTTCACTTTACATACTTATATAGGAATATTTTTTTTAATTTCAATTAAATTTATGATTCTTTTGTGAATAATATAAATCAAAAATAAATCAAGTAAAAATTTGTAATTAATTAATAGTAAAATAATTTCAATGCACATAGAATAAAAAATCATATGAAATCCATTTTTAGAAAGGGCATTCCTCAGAAGAAGAAATTGATGGAGATGACTTAGAAGACAGAACTGATGCTAGGGCGTCAACATTAAGAACACCAGTTTGTGAATTGAGTGGCCACACTGGAGCTATTTCTTCTGCTGATTGGGTGGCAGGTTCGTAGCATATTTTATATATGATTAGAAACTGAATTTATTTATTGTGCACAATAAAGCAAGCATTTGTATATTAAATTTATTTAAAAATACATATCATTGTAGACCCCTGTTTTATTATTTATTTTTGCTGGTGCCCCATTTCAATTTTTTGTATTATCTTGCTTTTATTATAAATTTAATTATTTTTAAGGTGCTGAGCAAGTCATCACTGCAGCTTGGGATAGATTAGCTGTATTACATGATGTTGAAACAAAAACTATTTTACACACTCTATCGGGTAAGTCGTTTATATAAGTGAAGTAGCTTGTTAAAATCTTAATTTTTTAGTGCTAGTACATAGGCTAGCAGTTAAGCTTTTGTTAAAATTTAGTTCTCCATCAAACAAATAAAAATGTAAATATCAATTATTTTACTTTTTTATAACAATAACTAAAGGAAATTACTTTAATATTTTGAAAATTAAATTTAAATTAGTGTAATTCAAAGGCTTTTGCTAAGAGAGTAAATTTTTATTAAAGTGGTTTTAAAATTTTATCCATCTTGATATTAGTATTTTTCTCTAAAAGTACACTATTTAAAGTGATGAATTCGTATTTTCTAGGGCATGATTTGGAATTAACACATGCAGCAACTCACCCTAATCAAAAATTAGCTGTTACATCGTCTCGAGATACAACTTTTCGCTTGTGGGATTTTAGAGAGATTGTACATTCGGTTTCTGTGTTCCAAGGTCATAGTGAGTAAGTATCAAATGGTTCTTACAATATAAATTACTGTAAGGAAATTGTATCAATAATGAATTATTTATTTTTTTTAACATAGTCGAAATTTTTAATCTATATTTTTAATTTTTAGGAGTGTGACATCTGCTGTCTTTTGTAATGAAGACAAAGTTGTATCAAGCTCAGATGATAGAAGTGTTAAAGTGTGGGACCTTAGAAATATGAGGTCACCAGTAGCAACTATTAGAACTGATTCGGCTGTTAATAGGTTATCTGTATCATCTAGCGGTGTGATTGCCATTCCGCATGATAACAGACATGTTAGACTATTTGATTTAACAGGACAACGTTTGGCTAGATTGCCAAGATCAAGTAGGCAAGGCCACAATAGAATGGTTGCATGCACAGCATGGGCAGAAGATAATTTAAGTAATATTAATTTATTTACATGTGGGTTTGATCGTAGAGTTTTGGCTTGGTCTGTGCAATCATTAAAGGACATATAAAATATATTTAAAAATTGTGGTTAATGCAAAAATTACATTTAGTAGCATAGTGCTACACTTTAAGTATTGTTACCCTGTATTTAAATTTTTGTTATATATAATAAATGTAAATAAATATATCTGGTTTTTATTTACTATTGAAGTCTTATTTCGCAGAAATTATTTCATTAAATAAATCGACTTCGAATACGTTGCGGCGTTCAGCACCTCGCTGGGCATAGTGGTGGTAACAATTTATAGGTCTCCTACGGGCGACGAAAATATTTTTTTAAGTTCTTTATATAAATTACTCACTGAACTTTTTCACCTGAACTATACAAATATTATTATTGCGGGAGACTTTAACGTGAATTTCTTAAAAACTTCCAGACTTCAGACTGATCTAGAAAACATTCTCACTACG
>JAUIMW010001603.1:0-12177 GCA_033557785.1 Enochrus cinctus
CTATCGTTGCAGTAGCCCTACTATGTTCAGACTATCCAGTTGCATTTAAGAAAACAACCATTTACTTTGAGTGTAAATATATCACTGAGCGTAAAAATACCACTGTCTTTGGCGCCGAAACGGCTACTTATATACTTTTGGTATTTCCTAAAAGTGGGGGTTCAGGACCGTACATAACTCAGTATGTTCCTGTGACTTACTTGTTGGATCACGCTTCCGCAACTTAACTGAAAATGGTTTGGGAAAATCTACCGCATGACTACCAGATGATGCCGAACTACAGATGAAGCTATCTTGCTATGAACACTACAACAATTCTCAAACTCACGTTGATGGACCGGCACCTTCAATTGCAAACAGTTACGAATGTATTAAAAAACTGTATCATTTATAATTATTTATTAATAAAATATGTATAATACAATATATTTTTTTTTATTTCTTCACATCATTTTTATCGATCCAACTGTTTTGATTCAATCCCAACCATTTCACGTAGAGTTTATTTCCCTTCTTCCTCAACATCTTCTCCACCAGATACACATCAGAGTATTTGGTCTTTTTCAGTTCTAACTCAAAGAAACCACCATGTTTTCCATGCATATCCTCCAGTAAATATGTAACTGGGTTTGTAATTTGGACTTTGGCAATTTTAAATAGTTCCTTCGTCCAGGAAGGTTTGTATCCCTTATCAAAGATAGACTTGTACTTGGAAATTCTCACAACATCGCAGACTTTAAACTTGGATGATCCTGCAATTTTTATATTCCCAAACAAGGAGAGAAGTTGCTCTTGACATCAGATGGTTTCATTTTAATAACGCTATGCCGTCTATTGTTATACTTTTCGGTAATCTCCTTCAACTTATCAAACCAAACGTATTTACCTCTCAAACTGAACATTTTAAAAATGTCTGTCTTTATCGTTCGACCATCGAAGCCTTCATCGTGCTGTAGGTTGAATAATGATTGATTCCGTATTTCTCCAGCAATTTTTTAAAATGTTTGTTGTAAAATTCTTTTCCCAAATCAGACTGGATATTTTTCGGAGGTATTGAACGTTTGAGAACACTCGCCATTGCTTTCGCCACTTCTGGCCCTGATTTATTCTTCAGTGGTTTTATTCATAGGTATTTCGAAAAACAATTGATAACAACCAAAATGTATTTATAACCTCTGTTTATCCTCGCATGCTGTTGCGTTTCGGCCAAATCGATTTGTCAAAGATCGTTCAAGCCTTTGAGGATGGTGTGACGACGCGGAAAAATTTTCCTCGCCGGCTCAAAGAGTTCATTTACCACTCGCTCCATTTACATTCAGTAATTTTCTCTTACGACCGCCGACATCGCTGAATGTAAAATCACCATCGGGTGTTAGAGTGAAGGGTAATTCTTCAAACTTTCTATTTATACTATCCACAACAAATATTCTATGAGTCGAATCTTCCGGTTGTGTTGGATAACCGACATTTTTTACTTTTCTTTTTTCCTTAACAACTGTTCCATCTTCTTTGACAACATCTTTAGGTTTCACTACTAAGTCACCTTCGGTGGAAATTCGAAACGGGACGTTCATTATATGACGGTTGAGATCATCACCGCCTTGTGAAATTTTATCATCCATTGATTTCAGCGTCTCGTTCATATATTCCACTGTCATAACGTTCGTTACATCTATCGGCCTGGCGACGTTGCAGAGACGTCTGCGTTTCATATCATAATGTCCTTGAAATGTTAGGTTAAAACCGATCCCTCCGTTCCTGTCGGAACGTCCGAACTTGTCGATCGGCATTTTGATACTGACGCTAATAAATCAGATTCATTTCTCGCAACTCCTCCTCGATGGCAATTACTTCGTTTCCAACGGCATTGTTACCCGCTCTCTCGACGGCCTTTAACGTGGCCAATTTCTCCACCAATTCATTGGGATCGTCAAAATAGCGGTAATTAACTGGAAACACGTTTGCAGACGTTGGCTCTAGGTAGCGAGAGATAGTCTAATCTTCTAGCAGTCGGCCTGAGTCTATTGGCCATACTCGATGCGGAAATTACCACAGCCGGTCAAATATACATTTTGTACTTGTTCGATTTATTTTTATATATTTTTATACATGTGCGTTTTTCTTATAATTTTCATCCTACATCCTACTCTGTAACTCCCACAGGTTTTGCTTTAAACAATAATTCGTATAGACCGGGTGTGCTCTCATAACGATTGCCTCCAATAACTAAATCCTTTCCATCCAATTCTACTTTTGTATTTCTCCCCAGCCACTGATTCAAATTAATATCAAATCTCAGTCCACGCGTATCGATGCCCTCTCCCTCCAAGTATTTTATATGTATATATTCTCTGGGTAATGGATGGAATGCATTAATATGTTGTTGAAAGTCTGGAGAATCTTGATAGTCGACTAGCTGTGATTGCATGGCAGAATAATTTAAGTTGTCCTGCTCGTCTTCCTCGCTAGCACCTTTGCTTTCGAATACTTCATCATCATCATCTGAAAATTGCTTTTCTAATTTTTTCGATTTAAATCGAAAGGGTACAAATGGCGTCGATGGAGCGGGCTTCACTGGTCGAAGTGGAGGTGCTGTAGGTTATTGTTGTTGTTGCTGCTTTTTCAAAGTAACAAGTTTTTGGAGAGGTTCACTTAGTGGCTTTAAATATTTCGCTTATTTCTCCTCTTCTTCCTGTTCCCCTTTGCGCAGTTGTAGATATTTACGTCTGATATCTCTCGCAGTTTTTAGGATTTCTAATTTCAACTTTTTATTCTTAACCTTCATGGCTTAGAACTGATTGACGGTCGTAGTGCTACGGATATATATAGGCGTCAAATCCTTTGCGATATCTTCCGTTTTTTATGTCATCATCTTTACTTATAACCAAAAAACCGTAATTATCTTTCCAACATTCCACACATATTGCTTTGAACTGTTCGAACAGTCAATACGGACATGACCCGTATTGACGTGATGGTTGTAGATATGACGCAGATTCATTTCATCCTGCTTGAATGCTATGAGAAAGTTAGCGTTGTCTCTAACAAGATGTTTCGGAATGCAAGTGTACGTTTGATATAAAAACAATCCACGAAACTGTGCAAGCGACATCGTCGAATATGAAAATCCAATTTTTTTTTCGCTCTCGCCGGTTCGATTATTTCGGCACTATCTTCAAACGGGTAGTATCATATACTTTTAATCATGCTCAGTATTCTCCCCAACAGTTGATATTTCGGTTGGTAAAGTGATTTCGATTATACGTACACGTTTTCAAATCGTAATCCATTTGGTTCGCTTAACAGACTGAACATAACGTTGGTTTTCCCGCAATTGCTCGGACCACTTATGATACATCAAACGGTTGAAGGTAGCAAAGAGCTGTGACGTAATTTTTTCACATCATCCGCTGAATTATCTAAATTCCGTACGGATAGAGACCTCTTTTGTTTGATAATCTTCATAGTTTTAAACCACAGCGAAGGTCCACATATACATATAGGAGTTAGTCACATACCAAGTCAGTATGAAACAACCACGCAGACGTGGAGCTTCATTTACCCGGCTATAACTTCATAGGACCGGGTACTAAATTACAACAACGCTTGGCCAGAGATGATAGAGGCGTGGGATCGTGTCATTGCCAAAGACGCAAAGTTTGGTGAAAAAGCCGCCGCTTGACTCGTAACGAACGTCATGAAAACCAAACGCAAATTCGGGATGGGTATTGCGTTTTGCGGTGGTGTTGTTAAGCTGGCAAGGAAGAGCGTTCGAAAAACGAAAACTTTCAATAAGAACGTGACGAATGCCTTGCTCGCAGTCAGATAAGCTGTACGCTCGGCGGGAAAAAAGAAAATAAGAACTCCGTACATCACAACTATACCCAAAGTAGGCGGAATATTACCTCTGATACCGCTCTTTGCTGGACTATCTGCGTTGGGCACATTAACAGGTGGCGCTGCGGCAGTCCGAACGTCACAACAAGACGATGAAAGCGATCGCTCTAGGGAAACAGGGCACTGGAGTGTATCTGGCTCCATATCCAAAAGGATTGGGATTGTTTTTTAAACCCTATAAAAAAAGATATTTGAAAGTTTGCGAGAGACATACCATAGACATTTCCGAGGTGTATTTATGAGAGACACGCTGCCGAAAAAACCGTGGCATAAAGAATGTGCAATTATCAATTTGGACGATAGCAAGGGTCCCGGCACTCATTGAACCGTTTACATAAAACGTAACTCTCTCGTGAAATATTTCGATAGTTTCGGCGATCTTCCACCACCATTTAAACTCAAACGGTATCTTCGAAGTAGCAAAATGCTATATAATCACGATCTATATCAAGACATGAAGTCATTCAACTGTGGTCACTTGTGTCTGCAATTCCTCACCAAAGAATGTCTCTAGCATTTACGTTATACGGCAACTCCTCGTTATTAACCGAGAATTTCTTCCCGCCAATAGATCCGAATGCGTCGTACGCATTGGGTTTGGTTGGATTCTACAGCAACTCCATTCCAAACATCGATGAGAACTACAATACATTTTTTTAGCCGCTATTGAAGAAATTAAACTACCAATTGGTTCCTATGAAATCGAAGACATCAACAGAGTGTTAAACGAACTGCTAATGGAATCTGAGGAGGTTAGCAATAGCATCCGATATATGACGAGTGATAAAAGTGAAGGTGATTTATTATCAATCAAAGCAAACAATAATACTCTGTGTTGTGAAATCTATAGCGATAAAATTGATGTCCACTTCAAAGATGGCAGCTTCACGAATCGAGCATGCCTGTTAATATTGTAAAGATTACCTCGGTGAGGGTTAAATGCAATATAACAACGGGTTTCTATTATAACGGAAAGTTATCTCACACGCTGTATGAATTCCCAATGGACGTGCCTCCGGTCTACAGCATTTAAAATACACCAAGAAATGTTATATATATGCCCATCAACACCAAAGAAATCAGTAATATAACACTCACTGTCTGCGATCAGTACGGTGATCTTGCAAATTTTCAAGGTGAAAATATTGTTATTCGATTGGAGATGAAGAAACTATAAATATGAGTTTGGTTTTCAATAAAAATCAGTATCGGCATAAACCCTTGAGGGTGAAGACGTCGTCGCATATATTAAATAAGAAAAGCAAGAATATACTTGTCATTGGGATATAAGTTGAGAAAATGAGTGTGCTACATATTTTCGATAATGTTAACTTTGATGATTCAATAATGAAAAAGGAGTACCACATCTATCAACCGTATTCCACAAATATGTTCAATGTGAGCGATGAAATTCGAATACCTATAGAAACCTCTAATATCTACATCCAGCCGTCGGAATCATATCTGTTTTGGAGGGTGAAAACGTTGGCGATGGAACCTTAACGAATAACGCATTCGCTTTAATGTTTGATGAAATTCGAGTTCAAAATTATACAGATTGATAAATTACGAGATGTTGGTATCGCGGCCATGATGAAAAATTTAGTGTCATTGACCGAACCAGAAACAAAGGCGGCGGGGCTTTGGGACTGGGGTCCTCTAAACTCGCAACCGTCTCTAATAAACTGTTTACGGCATGCATTCCATTGAAGAGGCTCTTGGGATTTTGCGAAGACTATAATAAATTAACGTTGGCATCTAAACATGAGCTGGTATTGTTTCGATCACGATCTGACATCAATAATTTTAAAGTTAGCAAGTTCTAAGGACGTAAAGATTAAAATAATAAAAGTGGAATGGCATATTCCACACATAAGTGTCAATGGCGAGATCAAAATAGAGCTACCGTTCAGATCATGAGATTTGTACGAGTTGCCATCTGTAAGACCGAATACGGCGGAGACTTGGGCCGTTAAGACTTCCAATAACGTGGAACGTCCAAGATATGTTTTGGTCGGCTTCCAGACTGAGAAGAAAAATGATAAATTAGCAGATGCTTCGCTATTTGATCACTGCAGTATACGAAACTTGAAGTTATTTATTAATTGTTACGCTACGATAACCTAAATTTAAATTTTGACAACAATCGTTATGGTGAGGCTTACGTAATGTATTTGAATTTCATGTGTAGCTATTATGGGAGAGACACAGCTGAACCGATTTTAAGTTATACAGATTTTAAGAAATCTCCTATCTTTGCTATCGATTACTCGAAACAGAATAAAAATGGAAAATTAGGTTCGTGTAACATTCGATTAGAGTTTGATGCCAAGACCAACTTTCCTTCGTCAACCTCTGCCTACTGTCTTATATTACACGACAGTATCTTCCAATACAACGCCTTCACTGGCGAGGTTGGCAAGGTGATATGAAAAAAAGTCAGATTCAACTTACCCCCTGTCACCTTCGTCTACATTCAACATTATGGCGATGGTGAAAATTGGATACAAATGGCTAGAGATCGAGTGCGATTCTTGAGGAAAATTAAAGGAATAGAATTAATTTTAGAACCTATATTAGTTAAATAAAATACAACAAATGTAGCATACATTTTTTATTACAGTTTTATAAAGTACATGATTTTGTATTATTACATATTCCTTATCTAGGTTTATCTATAAATATATAGCCTAACTTTACATATGTCTTAAAACTAAATCCATAATTTTATGGTGACCCCATGCTTATGTACTAATATTATCATCCAATATGAATTTTTTTTCGTCCAACTTGCTCAAAGCTATTTTATTGACTAGGTTTGTGGTAATTTCGCGATTGTTTGATTTAAAAATGTACATTTTCTTATACAGAATGGGATCACCATAATCACATTCTTATAGTTTTCGGTTGTTATTGTTGTTGCAACGCATTGTTTAACACCTTTAGCCTTGTTCAGGCGACTATCTTCCGGTTCCATGAAATTCATAGATAATTTTACCCGCATACTCATCTTTCATTTTACCCAATACAGACGTTGTCACTGGTATTCCAAATCTATTATTCAGACTATAATTTGAGGTATCGAATCTTTCTATATTATTTCTTATATCATCATAAAAATTTTGTGTGAAAATTTCCAAAAGAAATGAATCCGTGTCCATGTACAATAAATTTACGTTTTCCCCATATCTCGGTTTAATGTAATTGTAAAAGAAACCTTATTAATTTTGCATTGTCTAAAATAGTAAAGCCCGCGTAAATTGGTTTGTTACATACCACCTTAGTTTTTACATTTGAGTGGCGACTAGATTTTCATTAAACATCGTACAATTTTTAAAATTTGGTTTGGCAATCAGAGATTGTGCTCCCAATCGTTTTCCCATGTTTTCACAGCTGGTGACCAATCTGACATCAACTCTTTTGCCCACGTTCTCCATAGTCTTACCGAAAACGGCGTTGTTCATCAATTGAAAGAAGTTTTTTCGTATTTATTTATGTCCAATGTGTCACAAATTTCGACAGCGCATCATTATGTGTACACTTGTAATACGCGAAACTGTAAGGTACATGAATATGAGTGGTGTTGGAATACGATGTCTGAGGATTTGGTTTGCAGGTACTAGTCTGCATCAATATAGACTCGAAATCTGCATATACCACGCATTTGTTTAGAAAAAAACATAATTTGTTTTCGGGAACCATGTCCCCAAACCAATTTTTTTACGTTTTCTTCGGTGGGTAGGTTGACAACAACATGATTGCAATCATGCATTTGATGTCGCAGCAAATTCTCTTGTTTCGTAAAACTGCAAAGGCAGCCCTCGCAGAGATACTTTCGCACTTTTTTTTATTAATCTGGGAGTCGACAAGTCACGATAAATCTTTAATGTAGCAGTAATGACTCCCTCCCTGATCGTTTGAAATTAGCAATAAGTTTACGTGTTTCTCCCGTCTGTGTTGGGTAAAATAAAAAGGACCAATAACTTCACCTTTTTCGTATCCATAGACATAAACCGATATATTGTTTAAATTCTCAAAAATTGGTATATCTACTAGTTCTACGGGAAAATCTATTCCTTCAAAATTATACATACAGGTATTTTTTCATTGTTTATTTTGAATTTACTATCATCATATGCAAGTATTTCATTTTGCAACGTTTCCTTTCTATTATTTCCGCTGTGTCAATATAATAATTACACTCACTATTATTATTCATTGTTATTACGTTCAAATTATATTAATTGTCTTAAGATAATCACCTGTTTGATATAACATTGTTCTTATGACTGAGTTGTCTAGTTTATACTTTCTTTTATCCTGACATTTTGACCTAGAGAAAGTCGAGTGAATTTTAACACTCCCGATATAATTGACTCGACTGATAAGCACATTTAATTTTAGAATTAGTGGAGTTGGATAACACATTATTTCATCTCATTTGAATTTAAGACGCAAGGCGAACGACTCTTGTACACATTATATTGCACGAAGGAACTGGTTGAATGCATCAGTTGTGTTGCCGGCTGCCCGCTCTCGGCGAACCTTATCTCTTAGTCGGACTTGCGTGTATTTATAAAAAATATATATTAGAAGACGATGGTTACGTATCAGCAACTTTAACGCGGTACGCAGTACAGTTTTCTGAATATCTGCTTATTATTATTAGAAAGCATATTACAATATTCTCCATACAACAACCATACTATCATATGGTGGACTACATCTAATTTCCCAAAATCTCATATTTTCCTACTAAAAATCTCTAATTTTTATTTGTGACATGTCTCCGAATTCAGAATTTTATAAAGCTTTCAAATTTTCTCTTTTTTTTCGAGGTGGTTCCTATATCTATACACGCTCGTTTAGTTTACAAATAAAAAGGCGTACAAGGTATCATAAAAATGTCTCTACTGCTTAAGTTTTATTGCCGTTCTGTCATCTGAACATTGGTATTGGTATTTTTATGATACCTTGTTTGCATTTATTTGTAAACTTAATCAGCGTGTGCCAAATTCTTAAGAAATACTCTCATAAGCCTTTGACTTAAATTTAAGGGCGCGTTTATATTAAGGTGGCCTTTTTTGATCAAATCAAAAACCAGTACACAGGTTTTTAAGAAGGGGGGGGGTAGTTGACCTCGACCTGTCAAAATCGGAATTTATTATTATAATTTATCGGATTACTAATGCAATTACAATACCTACCTTTTATTCTTAAATCATCGCTCGGTAAAACAAGATATATTAAACATTTACTTATGTATAAGATATTTTCACATTTATGGTCTTAGGAATTTGAGACATAAAAAAGCATTACATAGTTGTAAAAATTTTTTGTAGTTATTTATTCTAAAATTTTAATTTTCTTATATTTTTGTGATGAGTGAATCGATTTTAATAATACATCGTTTCCCTGGATGTTTGATTAAAATTGTATTTAGTAATTAGCAAAGATTGCAAAGTTTCAACATTTAATTGAGTTTTTTCACTGTACCACACATAGTTCATCAAAGTAAAAACGCGTTTGGTAGGTACATTAGTACCATGTAAATAGAGACAATATACTAGTAATATGCCAATATTTATGACGGCACCATCATTTTCTTTCAAAACTTTGAATATCTCGATCCATCTGTTCGATACTGATTCATTATTTTGAAACAGGTTTCATCAAACAGGTCTCCTTCTACTAAATTTATTCCAGAAAAATTTTGAAGAACATTTTCAGGGGTTGGTTGAGTGTTTAACAGAATCCAATTGAATTTTTTGCCATCCTTAGTAGGCCATCCCCATTCATCTAGACATTGAATACACGTATCATAAAATTTCACCACTTTTTCTTTGAAAATAGCAGAACTTGAAATGCCTTCTTCCTCAAGATGCTTCAAATTTTGTTGCAGTTGTAATGGTAAGAAAACGCTAGATTTTCTTTCAAATAATTTTGTTTTTAAGTCGTTATAAATATAGTTGGTTTCAATAAGAGATATGTTCTTCTGTTTTCAAAATAGCGTTGTGGAAAATTGATGACTCATTATGCACAAAATAAAGCCAATATTCTGTCTCTGGATTTTCGAAATAGTTTGTGATAATTGTGGGGCTATTTTCATTTGAAGCCAAATAAGATTTCAATGCTGGATATATTTGAATGACACGTTCAACCGCGGGCCGTAACGCCAACCAACGAATGGCGCTGTATCCCAAGAGTTTCTTATATTCAATGTCAACGATTCGCAAAACTCTTTTAATTCAGTTACGGGCACTATGTATATATGAAAGAATAAATATATCTTAGTTATGAAAGTTTGCGTATCAATTGGAACACAGTCAGCTGCAGTTTGTATGGCGTTGTTCAAAATATGAGCGGCACAACCAATTCCCACAAGCTCTCTTCCATCCAATTTAGATTTCAGCTTGGTGAAAATGTTATTCTTCCCATTTCTACGCTTTTCTCCAAAATTTGTGTTGGTGTTCTCAGCACAGAATCCTAGTACCCTGGTATCCAAATGATGCTTTTTTAAAACTTGCAAAATATAATTAGTAACTATGTCTGATGTTTCGTCTGATAAATTTGTCATTTCTAAAATTTGAGCTTGTATTCTTGTTTGATACGAAGAATATTTTACTATTATTAGAATTAGCTTTATATCCTTATGGTTTGATGCATCCATATAAATAGAAACGAGATTTGCAGCATTTAGATCCTCTCCCAATAACTGTTTTGCATAAGGTACCAAGACATCGGTAACTATTGCCTCACATTTTCTTCTAGAACATGTAAATTTAGAATCGAAACATGCACATACAATCCATTGATCTAGAGGAATGATTGTGCATGACTCTGTGGTATGCCCATAAACCTTCGGCTATAGTCAATTTTTTTAGCATTTTCAAATTGTATTTTCTTAAAATATGATGTTACATTCGTACTTGAAATACTTGCGGACACGGACCGTTTATGTTTATAGGTGTCAATATCAGTATTTTCACTATTCGAAATAGAAAATACGCTTCTGCATTTTAAACATTCCACCTCACCATCGTCATCACGATATATTTTTATGAATGTCTATTTTGATTTCAACTCGTCATTGAAGATGCACTTACGTCATTTTGGTGGAATAATTACCCCCAAAATAATCAATTAGTTTTGTTACGTTAAATTTTAACTTTTAACTTAAAAGTATACTCGTATCTTTGACAAAATTTCGAATTTTGTTTTCTTTCACTTATTTGAGGTTAGATAGTAAATTAATTTTGACAGGTGTTAATAAGTTGCTGGGAAAATTGTGCTACCAACATGTTTCAATCAATAAATTTAAATTTCAATAATCAAAATGTTGGCTTAAGCAGCTTCTATAACTGAAGGGAAAAATTAATGTTATTAGACGTCGGCCAGAACAGTATTTAGATATGGGTAAATCTATATTGGTTTTATTTTACAACTGACCAGGACCAATACAAAAAAAAACAGTACTGTACTGGTAAAACCCGTACGAATGGTCACCTTAATGTAGGCCGTAATCGAGGCCGGGTTCGACCTGACAAACTGAACGCATAGGTCAAAACTATTGTTTGCAAAAACATGCCATCAGTCATGTTCCTTAACCGTTACAGTTGAAATATTTTATTAAAGTTAAATAGATTTGCATATATTTTCTGGATTCGTTTTTAAAGGGAAATAATATCAATTAATTATAGACATTTTTCATTGCAACTATAAGCAATAAAATGGATAATTTGAATCCGGCAAACGCTTCTGTTTTTTCATGAACAAAGTTTATCCGGAAATTACCTCTATTCACCTTAACCCACGCGACTTTTATAGTTTCGCTGTCCGCGTGGCGTCTAATAAACTCAGTTACATATAATTAATGGTAATTAATTTATATAAATATATAACCGATAAAATTAAGGCAAAATAAACACTATTAGCTCCATATTATAAAAAAATTACCATAGCCATTATTTTTTATTATTTTAATCACTAGAACTTACATTTTTTCCTAAAAAAGTATAGTAAATAACGTAATATTATAAAACCAGTACTTGCAGGACGTCTGAGAGACTCGGCTAACAATAATTGTTGTTAATGTTTCAATGCACCACTCGCTAATGACGTGGCGGGGTTTAATACATAGTCAGACAGTATAAAGAAGGTACATAAGAGGGGTTGCGCCACCTTATCAGCTTGGTAAATTGAGGTATTTTCAATGCGAGTTTTGCGGAAGAAAGTTCTACCCTTGGTTTTATCGCTCGAGAAATATTATCAAGGTACGTA
>JAUIMW010001604.1:0-12175 GCA_033557785.1 Enochrus cinctus
TAATATTTATATTTTCCTTAAATATTTCCAACAAAAATTGATACAAGCTGCAAAGAAATACATTTTTCAAATGCATTTTCATTATAAATTCTTCTAAAAATAACCTAAAGTAAATTATGAATTTTAGTTTAAGGTTTTAAAAATATTTTCAACAGAACATTTCCCTATTTATTATAAATGATAATGCTGATAAATTATTTGAAACTATTGATAACAAACTATTTAAACATCTTTTACATATTTCAATTGTCACAGTAACATAACCAAAAAACGCTTTTTAAAGGGAATGGCCGTCCGCGGCATAACGACATAAAAAAACTGTACGGATTTGACTCCGTCGTGTCGATTTGATTCATATGCTTTAGAAATGACGTCAGAACTCAAAAGATCCATTAAACGGAGTATATGTAAATATTTCTTATGTCACATTTGTAATTCCCTTGCTTCCCGCATAATTTTGATTTTATGCTATGCTATTTAAGTGTGTCCACTCTAGCAGCTGTTCAGGTAACAAGTTGAAATTAAATTAAAATTGAAATTATTTAAGCTTCTAACATTAATTGTGAGCGCTGATTTCTTTTTGACAAAAATAAGTTTACCAGAAGTGGTACTTTTCTCTAATTTAAAATTGAAATAATTAATTTTTAATTTTTTTGTTATTTTTATTAAGTAATTTTTTAATTATTTTTTTAAACGTAGTTGTTTTAATCGTAAAAGAAAGTCGTGTGGTTGTCACACCTTATGAAAAAGAAAATTTATACGCACACACACACCTTATAATCTGGTAAATAGGGTAATTTAATCTATTTATATTTTTAAAGCAATTTATGTCTTTTACGACAACTGATAATTGCAATTAAATATTTTTAAATAAATTATTTGACATTCAGTCGAACGCAGATGATCGTTTCGGATCTTAAATCCTCATCACGTGAGATTTTTGTTTAATTTTATTTTTAATTTTAGTAGTAATCCGATAACAAGAAGGAATGGAACTCAGAAACTCATATAGAGAAAGACCTTTCTTTCAACTTGGGGTATGCCAAAGCATTGATAGTAATCATTTTTCACCTAAGAAGGTTATTGGAATCTACCCCATTTAGAAAGACTAGAAGAAACTCTACTATTCAATATCACGTAAATCTGGGCAAATGACTTCCTATTGGCACCTTTGCGAGAGAGGTGTTCCATCATTCTTTGATGAAAGTGTTTATTTTCCATCTCTTTCCAAACAAGACTTATCGGATACACAATCTCACTGACACGTGAGCAAGTATTTGTGCAGTAAAAGTTAAGGAATGAAGAATGTTATTACCTACCGTGAGATTTTAATGGCATTTGTTGGGGAAATGATGAAGTATAATCTAGTGCAGTGAAAATTATATTGAGAAAAAGTTATTGAATTACTGCTATCAAACTCAAACTAAGAGCAGATGACGCTCCAACTGAAAAAATTATAATCAATAATTTGAAAAGAAGCTTTAGAAAGTAATGAAACGAAAGCAAACAATGAAAAGGTTTGAATAAAAATTCTGCACTGAACAAGAAACTCTTAAACAAAAGCGAATTACCAGAAAAAATAATATGAATGAGTTCAAGTTTATGTAAGATACTCAAAAAAGAAAATGAAAATATCGGAAAAAATTTAAATGAATAAGTTCAAGGCATGGACATAAGAAATATTTACATAGGAAATATTTCTTACGTACTTGGTTCAAGGTGATGTATCCGCCTATATTGACTTAAACTTAGGTACTGACAAGGCCGCAAAAGAAGACAAATGATAACAAAGAGCTAAAAACGGGGAACACAAGATCTTTGAAACAATGGAAGGGTGCACCAGTGAAAAATATAAACGACTGACGCAAACTAGCAACTATGCATTGGAAAAAATATTGCAAATATTTCATCATGGGATTTGGATTATATATGTATCAAGGTTTTCTTTACCATGTTTTCAACACTTCTTAACTTAACAATTGCTGACTCAACATAAAATAAAATACAAGAAAACATTAAATGTAATCTTTTTTCAAAGAATGGAGAACACGACTTTTTAAAAAAGTGAAGTGTGGAAGGACACTAATAAAAGGCAAAAAAAAAGAAACTGGCCAATGTAGTTTTAGGATACTGTAATAGTAACATTACTAATGCTACCAAGGAATTTGGATCATATACTTATGTGTACTTAAACATGATTTTTATATGAATAACGTATTTACAATTATATAAACATATTAGTTAAAACAGCCACAAATTATTTAAAAAAAAACAAAATAAACCAACATAAAAATGACGTTAGTCATAAAACTATTGACACAGGTTTAAGCACACATGCATACAGATATTTGCTTTTCATAACTCATAAATTTCAAATACACAACACTTATATCTTAATAAAAAATTAATTGGTGAAATGTTACATATTAAAGTTAATTAAATCGTTAGTTTTAATTTAAAATATTGTTATAATAAAACACCGAAATGAGGTACACTGTTGTATACACGGACACTAACATTTTCAAATCATAATTTAGTAGTTTCTTATTAATAATTTTTAATTTAAACATTTTATGTTATGAAGATTACGACGCCGATCTAAAACTTGGTAATTACTTTGTCTTGACCCATTTAATTAATAATTTTGTTATAATTAATTAAACTTAGGTCAATTATAACTTTTCATTAATGTATTTTTAACTTTTTTACTTAACACATGCCAAATATATATAAAATATGAAACATTATTTTGTAACTTTTAATCCTGGAAAATATTCGCTAACATGTATCAACTACATGTAGCAGAAATCGATAAAAGTGCTATAATAAGATGTTTTCCAAAGAATTCTTTGTATATAAATCAAATGAAACATTTGGACAAACATCTAGTTCCGATAAGTAATAGCTTAAATAGGAAAAATAAGTCACATAATTTAAAGGAGTTTGTAAACAAAAGCATATATTCAGGGAATTTACGTTGCTTTATACTAGAACGAAACAGTAAATCTTTTAAATTAAAAATCCGCATCAACTTAAGAAATGAAACGACTATAAAATATGGATATAATTTTTTATACGTGTAAAGCTGATTTGTCTGGTAATTAATTACGATGTTTTGGCAAGAGAATTAAGCAACGTCTTGGACTTATTCTAGTATGCATTGTTCTAAGCGTCTTCACAATAGCAGCAAATATAAGGTGTCTTAACCAAAGTAAATAAAAATATAATTGGGTTCGTGTCAGTTATGTTTGTACTTTAGTCGAACATTCTTTAAAAATATCAGAACAACTTTGGAGTTTCTATAAGTAATATATAAAGAAATATTAAATGTATATTTACATATTTGCTTACATTGTAATACTTAAAAATAATAAATGTATTGTTCAGTTGTTAAAGACCAAATTAGTACCAAGAAAGGAAAATAAGTAGTATCTTTGCTATACAACAAATGTGAATATTAATTATCTTACCAACGAACTAATTTTGAAAATATTTACAAACAAAGAACAAAAAGTAAAAATTAGTTTCGTAATATGTGGACATTAAAATAAGGTAATCAAAAGAAACATGAAGACATGGACAAAATTCAACACGCATTCATGGAATAGACCTAATAGTGAAAACGATAAAACAAGTGAAAAGCAACGAAGCAAGGCTAAGACAACAGGAAAATGAAGAGAACAACAACACTACAAAATACAATTATATTCCATTATCACACACAGGCAGCAACATCTACAAAAATACTCTGCGAAATTTCAACAAAATACCAGCATTCAGTTCAAAGAACAGAGGAGCAGCTCTCTTCATGAACATCAAGTCAAAACTCCCAATGAAAAATAAAAACAACGTTGTTTACAAGATCGATTGTAAGGACTGAGATCTGGCGTACTATGGCTCCACGGAACAACAATTTAAGGACCGAATCACGCAACATAAGTCAGACGAAAGACTGAAACCAAATTGCACATCCTTAGCAAAACACGTAAATGAAACAAAACATATGGCGAACTACGAGGATGCAAAAGTTCTGGAAATTGAGAACGATAAGCAGAAACTATTGATAGAAACATTCTATATAAAAACAAATAAATATGCCTGTAACACAAGAAAGGAAACGGCCGACCTACCAGTTGAGTACGACTCTGTTTGAGCGCAATTCAGGAAATAATAAATAGCAAGAGTCCGACTATAACAATAAAAGTAAAAAAGAATTTCGCAACGCATAACGTTATTGTACGTTCATAGAACGTCAAACAGATTTAAATGTACCCTATCCTTATTTAAATGTAAGTTTAACTCGGATGTTTTAGATTTTAGACCTGTAATATTTGTTTTTATTTGTATTTGGCTTTGTCTTCGACATTTTAATATTTTAACGTTTGGCACTAAATAATAATAATGTAATAACTTTTTATTTGTGTAATACTCAGAGTAAATTATACGTATTTACATTTAAATCTTTATCAAGTATATATAAAATTTTTCACGTGACATGACATATTACGGAATACTTTCAATAATTTTTAATTTAAAATAGTATCTTATGGTAAATGTGCAGTGGTAATCAATTACTTTTAAATTTACAGATATATATATATATATATATATATATATATATATATATATATAATAGTATAATAGAAGAACATTCCACATAAAAAATGTCAATTATATCCTTTTAATTTAATTATAAAGTTACAATATAAATATTTAAAGAATGATACTTAAAATTCATGATTTTAAAATATGAAAACTTATACGTCTTATTATCATCTTCAACCTTGCATATATTTTATACATACATCTCATAAATAATTGTCAAAATAACGCATTTAAAAAAAATGTCTCTAAACGTAAATACGCAACTGGAGTTAAATGCGTGTAGCTAAACTAAATCGGCTACGATAAAATTAGATCAAGTTTTTTATACATACTTCTGTAATAAAGTATTTTTAAAATTTCGACCATTCTCCTGATCCCAGGCAAATCAAAGTAAATAAAATTCTTAAATGAAGAAACATAAGACGGTTACTTGGACTATTTACAATATTTACCCGATTATAAGGCGACTTCTTTTTTCAAGATAACATCAAAAAGAGAAATTATACGATTGGATTGTTTTAAATAATAATTCATATATTTATTAGTAGCTTACTTAACTATAATAAATTAGTTCGCCATATTTGAAAATTACTTTTCTCAAAAATTTGCAAAACATGAAGGTAGATTTTTAAAAATAAGGGTAAAAAATAGAGTAATTTCGTTGAAAATATATAAACACACACACACACACAATATATATATATATATATATATATATATATATATATATATATATATATACATATATATACATATACATACATACATATATATGCGTTACGAAATTCTTTATTTACTTTTGTTATTTTAGTCGGACTCTTGCTGTTTATTATTTCCTGAATTGTGCCCAAACAAAGTCGTACTCAACTGGTAGATCGGCCGTTTCCTTTCTTGTGTTACAGGCATCTTTATTTGTTTTCATGTAGAATATTTCTATAATAACATCAATAGTTTCTGCTTGTTGTTCTCAATTTCCAGTACTTTTGCATCCTCGTAGTTCGCCTTATGTTTTGTTTTATTTTATGCACTTTGGTTTCAGTCTTTCGTCTGGAGTATGTTGCGTGATTTGGTCCATTGCTGTTCCGTGGAGCCATAGTACGCCAGATCGTAGTTACTACAATCGATCTTCTAAAGAACGTTGTTTTTATTTTTCATTAGGAGTTTCGTCTTGTTGTTCGTAAAGAGAGCTGCTCCTCTGTTCTTCGTACTGAATGCTGCTCTTATGTTGGATAAGACAACACGAGGATTAAGAGGACAACACCACAAAATACATTTCTATTCCATTCACACACACAGGCAGCAACATCTACAAAAAAAGTTCAACAAATACTCCGCGTACGTTCATAAAGATATGAATGTATTCAGAGTACCGTTTTATGTAACAATAAATCAATAAATATTATATATCAACAAATTTATTTTAATTGGACATATATCTTTGGTTTTCCCACCAAGTCAAATTTAAATACCTACTAAACTAAAATAAAAAAATTTCAACTTGAAACAAACGGAAAAATTCAGGTAATGTCGGTCTCCATCCCCTACCAAATAGGGAAATATTAAACATCTGAAGACATTATGAAAATGATATGAGAAAAAATACTATAAAAGTAAAGTCATTTTAAGCATAGTTTCCATTTACAAACGTTGACTGCTGAATGTTTACGAGCGCAAACAAGCACGTTTTGGACAATCAATTTAAATATGGTTTTTATGGTTTATGCCAATAGTTATTTTTACACGAATTAGGTTTTTTGAGTAAAGCCAGTGTTAATAGAAAATTCACTTTTCGTCAAAATTTACTTAATAACAACCTAAATATAAAAACAATTTCTGTTGTAAATAGTAATAAAAATGTTTTGTTTACTGAAAATAATGCATATATACCTATGCTATGCCATTGAATAATGTAAAAAAAATAACGATCACCACTGATGGTTCCTAAAAAAAATTATAGTCCTTTTCATGTACCGTCACAAACATTTTCTTTTTCATGTTAACATCTGCTAATTTGTTTGAAGAGTGCATTTGCAAAAATATAAAAATTTTAAAAATAAAAAAAATCACACTAAATTTTGCAAAATGTTTTTTTTTGAAATTTTTTAATAAATAAGTTATAAATACCATAACTAAAAACTTCATTTAGTAATAATTATATCCTGAAAAAACGTTTAGTCATTGTTTTAAAATCCAAGCATACCAGAACCATACTTCGAACGTACTATCAATACATGTAAATGTTTAATTCATATCGCTATCAGATAACATTTGAAAGAGTTCTTAAATTTATTTTTCTATAAATTAATGATTTTTGGTAGTTCATTACACAATTAAATCGCTCCCCTCCGGATCCTAATATTCAGATATTTTTATTCACAGCCGCTACAGATTTATAACACATAAACGTCATTTATGCGGTTATCTGAACGGATAATAAGAAATTTAAAATAAATTATCATATTTGTGAAGAATATAACCAGCATCTAAATATTGTAAAGCATGTAAACGTGACACAGAATGTTTATTACAATACATATTAACAACTGTTCTAATGGACCAATAAATAGCACAGATGTCCATACATTTAAAATAAAACATTATTTAAAGGCGCGCCTCGAGTATTACTTCTAATATAATTTTTTTTAAATAACATTTTTGTTCTGTTTGTCTCTAAAGCAAGACTTTGACAGTTGCTGTGGTATAATTCTTTTGTCATTGCTTTTTTTGGAATTTTTTATTATTAGTATTAGTATTAGTATTATTTTTTATTATTATCCCAGATATATAGTCACAACTTTAATTTGGATAATTGCACGGATGCTGCCTTAAGCAAATTCGTGTTTGTCCTTAACTTTATATTTCTATTGCACAAAAATCTACTGCTGTAATCGTTCAAATACATTAATTTAGTTTTACTCGAACTATACATATTATCAATTAATTTTTGATAAAAATATCTTTTGTAATTTCCCATATAAATGAATACTAATCGTCATTTTATGTACATGATTCAAGAATTTCAAAAATGCAAGTGACACAAAAACATTTGTTGCATACAAATTATTCAACGACAAAAGCAGAGATTAAATTCTTTTATCGTAACGTCCTATAAAAACTTGCACTTGTGTCTTCGCTTATCGGAACTACTATGAAAACGCACCTCTAAAAAATATATTTTATTTAGTTATATTTTCGTTAGATTATTATATATTTAATATTAAATTAAAAAACTTCAATCCACTCTTTTGCCCACAAAAGTAATCAATACTATACCAAAATAGCTATACAAGGAAGTTCTTTTGCGCTGGCCCATTGATATCTTTTCTCATCTAAGACACTATGGAGCCACGATTTATATGTTTTTTTCGGCCAACTAAAAAGTAGAACTTTCTGGAATCGATGTCTTCATTTTGCGAATGAATGCCATAGCTACTTTTTGTTTTAGTAACTTTTTGTTTACAGTATGATTTCCCTTGAAGTTGTTGTATTTTATTATTTTTCTGGTTTTTCATAATGTGCTTAGAATTTTTAATTTAAAATATATTCTATTTCACAAATTTCAAACATCGAAAAATAGACTTACTGGCTTAGGGTTCTATCCGTTGAAGCCGGCGCTGAGTCGTGGTGTCGCCGCTCCTTGTGGACAATGCCCATAAGCTTCATCCAAGCGTTGTTTTGACCCCCGTGTCCCCCCATCCCACTCTGCCACATCGTCATGCTTGCCGTGCATCACCTTAATCCCCTGCCTAGAAGAAAAAACTAGCACACAAAAGGTGCTATAGTGGAAAGTAGCATAACACTTAACTATTTCGGGAAAGCGACAACACTTTTTTTATATTTTAACTTCAGCACTATTATTTAAGGAATTATTTTTTTCTATTTTAAGTTTATTATTTTAATTGGCGTTTCGTTTAATTTTATTAAATTATCTAGGCAAACTTCCAATGAAATCTAGTTAATTTGGTTAGAATGGAGTAATTGAATTAATCAAAGCTAAACTGTTACAATTATCTTAACATTTAAAGTATTTTCTAGGTATTGAAATGTTTAAACTACGTATTTAATATTTTTAATTGAGATAAATTTGTTACGTTTTCAATTAAACTTTATAAAATGGAAGATTTTTTTCGGAATTAGCAAAAATCTAAAACTACATTGAGCAAAATTTAAAATTCTATATAATTTTTTTATTGACTACTTAATTAAATATGTTATATATAAATTTTGTAAGCTTTTTAACTAATACTTATGATAACATCGTCATTAAACCACTGATCGCGGTGTCGGTCCACAAATCCATGTTTAAATTTAGCACTCCGATGTACCGAAAGCGCCAACTTGAAACTAACTCATTGTTGGGTTAGTAGATAGAGAGCGCGACCAACAGGTGAAAGAGGGTGATCTAACTTGCCGCGCAAACAGTGCACTGAGCTCCGGTTCAGAAGTAGTTCCAGTTGCGCAAGCGTGACACTGCGGACCACCTGGTCACCAGCGATGCCTAGTAAGATCCATCGCACTGCAGCGATCAGCGCATCCACAGCCCACGCGATTATCTGCAACCCTACAAAACCTTTGCTATTTTTGCTAATTGCCGTGCCGCTATTTACGATTTAAATGCTACTTTGAACTATCCTGATATCTGCATTACGAACCGAACTGTTACCGTTCCTTTAACCGCATCAAATGATTCCTTTTTAAACAAACTATTGATTGTTAGAAGTGTGTTCTATTTTCTTCATTCTCAAGAATATGGGTTGCTTTTATATATACATTTACACTCCTTGCTCTTAACTGATTTTGTCAACAACCTTTTTCTGTACAAAGCAGTTCTCAACTAATTTTTATAAATATTGATTAGACTGAGTTAAGTTTATATTATTTGTCTTGCTGTGAAATAGTAATATTTGATTATGTTAACAGTTAAAATGTGCTCTAGATAGTGTGAACATCATACTCGTTAATGTGAACAGTGTTTTAGCAGATTAAAACACTTTTAAAATATCTTTTTTCATTTTCAGCTATTTTTGACCACCAGAGTGAATTTTCTACTTAACCGTAGACGCACATATTAATATACTACAGTATTAGCGACTTCTGTATTTGAAGAGTTGATATATCAATCTAGTGAAAAAATGAGGTTAATTAGTAACAGTGTAGTTCTGCCTAAAAATTGACAGAAGTGCATTAAAATTAAATATGAAATCACAATTTTCAACCAAAATCTGATTTCCAATTTATTATTTTGAAAACAATTAATTTCATGCAAACAAAGATAGATTATATTCGAAACTGTTATATCTGCATAATTGTTTCGAGAAAAATTGAGAAACGATAGAAGTTTTAAGCAAATACCGACACTTTAATTAAAAATGGCCAGACAAGATTTATTTTTTGCTATTCTTACCCCATTTTTGGACGTATCGGTTTTTGCATATAAATTTCTTATTTGTTAACAGGAGTCTGTATCATTTTTAGCAATTTCCACTCGCCAATAGCGAAGTTTGACGTATACAAAAATTCTTTTATTTTTGCAGCTGTGGAAAAGCTTAACAATTATTAATTATTCGTACTTCTATAAAAAGGTCCCATAAAACTTGCCATGGTTCAGTAATTTTAAGATGCTTTAATAAGTTATTTACTATTTGTATTTAGTGTATTTGTGTAGACAAATTTTTCATACGCGATTATAGTTTTTATTTTAAGATAATAATATCGATATCTTATTTCTTTCAAAATTCACAATGCCTTCAAGTCTCGTAACAATCAAGAAGTACCTTACTTCTTGTTTTGTTCGATGCAATCTTCCTGGCTGCAACATTATATAGGTTTATATAGGTTCGTCAATAACTTTACAATTATGGCATCTTATACAGTCAATCCTCCTATAACGCGATTAATTCATATATAAATTATAGATGTGTACGTTAGTGTGTTGTAAATTTTCAATAGTTTTCTGTTAAAGTGTATATGTGGGTGTAAGTACCGTCAAATTGTAGCCGCTTGACGTTCACGTCATTGACTTCTGGGTCAATTTGGACAAAAATATATGACTCTATATTTATTTATTCCATTGTTTACGTAAATGGATGTTGGGGGTATACTGAAAAATGAATTAAAAATATACGTAAGTGACAAATGTATGCTATAGTAAAAAATTGCATTGCTTTGTTGTCTAAGATAATGTATTATACTATAGTATACTGCCTTGTCATTGTCAGTCGTACGTAACGTATTTTTTCAATTTTACTTTATTCATTTGTATCTTTTATCCTACCCACCGTGTACCTGGAAGTTTTTGCACTCACTCTAACTGGCAAGCCAGTGCCCATAACCCCGATCAAGGACCGCCAATGTGGACAGTCAATAGTATTGTTACGCTCGTGGGGTTAATAAAAGAGTTTATTTAATTAAAATTTATATTTAAAACTATTTAGACTAATAATTATTTACAATTAGTAAAGTAAATGAAATTATTTACTGTTTATTATAAACACGACACGAATAATTATAAGCTGCGCCACAGGCGGCTTCCTTTGTCGCGTTTCGAGCTCACTTCGGCTAACTCTTACACGAATGCGAGCTAACTACCGACTCGCTCCCATGCGATGCGTTATATAGTTGATGTAAGTTTTCGTAAATTCGCAATCTAGAATTTCTCGATTTTCGATCCGTTTCTTTTGCGATTTTTGATCGGAAATCGTTCGTTACAGTATCATTTAAAATAGGAGACATTTCTTGAAAAATTATATATTAATGAAATTCTCATAGAATTGACATGTTAGTACCATATCGATCGGCGGTCACAACATACATATTTTAGTCAAAGGTCACTCTATCCACGTTCAATTATTTTCTTTTACCCTGACACAGATAATGTTTTTAGATCATCAGGTAATTTGTTACATATTTGTATTATCGAGTATGAAAAGGACCGTTTAAATATATGCAGGAATGATTAATGTACAGTTGTGGAATTAAAAAACTAGTCCAAGTCTTATAGACAATTTTCCTTATTTTTGTGTAGTAAAAATTAGACTATAAATGACATTGACAAGAAGTCCATCTGCTCTCTCCTGATTTCAAAGAACTCGCTTATCCTTTCCTTTAATATTAGGTAATTTTAATACAGTAAAACTATAATAATAATGTCATCTATGTGAAGTACATGACATTTCATTTATTTTTCAGTGTATGTTTATTTTTGTTTGTTGCTGTAAACTTTTTTACTAAAATTACATAATAAAAATATGACTTACTGCATTATATTTAAAGGAAATAATAATACTAATTGTAAATTATCAGTATGAAAGTACCAACGCAACTTTGTTAATAACGTAGTAACCTTCATGTGGGGTGCTCAATGCCTTCATAACTTTGGAGTTCATAACTTTGAAGTTTTACTGTATGGCAAATATGTTAAAAGTAAAGCACACTGAAAAATTTTAAATGGACTAGTTTTAATTCCGCAATTATAGATCAGTTCCGTAGTAAATATATTATATAATTGAATGGGATGTTCAGAGGTAAATCAATGGGGGGAAGGCTTATGATTACAGAGCACCATATATAT
>JAUIMW010001605.1:0-12157 GCA_033557785.1 Enochrus cinctus
AATAACATCTGGAGAGAAGAAAAAATACCTAAAGAGTGGGAAGTAGGACTAATCGTACCAATTTTTAAAAGAGGAGAACCCGGAGAGTGCAGCAACTATAGGGGAGTAACACTAGTGAACACTACACTAAAACTCCTGGAAAAAATAATAGAGAAAAGATTGAGGAAAAAAGTTGAACCGAAGCTACTACAATTTCAGAGCGGATTCAGAAAAAGACGAAGCACACAGAATCATATATTTACCGTCAAAGAAGTCATCACCAGAAGTCTAGAAAGAAACAAGTCAGTGTACATTGCATTTCTGGATATGGAAAACGCTTTCGACCGTGTTCCAAGAAGCAAAGTATGGGAGGGTCTTAAAGAACACAAAGTAGGAAACAAACTGAGAAGAGTCGTTAGAGGAACGTACACAGAGATCAGAAACAAAGTAATAAAGGGTAATGCGATGACAGAGACCTTCTGTACTAAAGAGGGGGTCAGACAGGCTGGCTGCCTAAGCCCAATGTTGTTTATAGTATATATAGACTGACTGTTGAGGAGTGCCCAAAAGAAAACAAAAGCTTGATGAATGAGGACAACACGAAAATAATGGTGATTGGAGGAGATGAGATGGAACAGGGGATGGGAGTTGAACAAGTTAGAGCTCTCCAGTACTTAGGAGTAACGATAGAGGATACAGGAAGCCAGGAACTGGAAATAAATAAAAGGATAGAGAAAACGAATAAAGTATACTATATATTGAACAAGCGATTCCTGAACAGTAGAGAAGTGTCAGGGGAAACAAAGATGAAGGTGAATGGAACTATATACAGACCAAACCTCACATACGGATGCGAAACGTGGGTACTAACAGAATGAGAGAAGAGCAAAGTAAGAAACGATAGAAGAATACATAGAGCGCAGACAACTAGGATGGTGGGGCCATCTGCAGAGGATGCATGTTGGAACACAGGTGAAGAAGGTTTGGGAGTCGAGTCGGAGTCGGAGGCGAGAAGAAAGGCAAGAGGTAGAAATGAATGGAAATCTTTCGTGGGATGAATAAAAACAATCCTTACACCCTAAAGGGTAGACAAGGAAACGATAATAAATAAATATTTCCGACTAATGATGCTGGATTAAGATTTTCCACTGTTGGGAGCGAATGTTGCAGTGTTCTTGTTATCTATAAAGAAGCAATTTAAATTATCTGCTGGACAAGTAGTTGACCTCGAGTTTTGTTTCTTCCGAGTTTTTGATTTGTTAATTTCCAAACGGTCTTTTGTTTGTTAGTTGATGATAAGATGTACTTTGTGTTTCGTTCTATTATAGCTGTATCAAGATTTGTATGTATATTTTCCGCAAGGTAAAATACATTTCCCAATCTTTTTGATTTTTTGTAACTTTTATTATGGCATATATTGCATCCAATTGATTTCTCATTTTTATTAGAGCTTCATCTCGCGGGAGATTTTCTTGTTGGTGTATTGTTTTGGTCATTATTTCTGAAAAAAAAAATATCTAAAGGATTCTGAAACTTCAAGTGGAAATTTTGATATGCATCATCAGCTGGATCTTCGACAATATCCCAATGGTTGTATTTAGTAGGTACTGAAAAAAAGCGACATTTCTTACATTAAATTTTCTAGTTTTCTTAAAATTGACATTTTCTTTTTCAGATGCTGAGTTATATTCTAGTATCTGCTCTTCATGATCTACCACGTGTAGATTTAATGTGTGGTATGAAGTTATTACTGTTATCGATTAATGATTTTGTGTTTTTTGTTATTCTAGATGGTTCTGAAAAAATTGGACTCAAGCCATTTTCGGACATCGTAAGTAAGAAGTTGATTTTGGTTTTTGAATCTTCTAAAATATTTATGTTGAAGTCTCCAGCAATAAATAATGTATAGTCTCTGTATATCTGAATTATTTTTCCAATTATCTTATCCATATTCCTGGGGATCTGTACGCCGTTATTAATACTATTTTATATGTAGACGACACGATTCCACATAGCTCTATGTTTTTTTCTTCACAGTACTTTCCCAGTTCTATCGTTTCTGTAATTAAATTATTTTTGTTCAATATCATTACTCCCCCATGCAAACTTCTGCATCTGCAGAAAAAAGCAGACACCAAACAGTCATCAATTTGGGTAACCTTCTGGGCTTCTGGGCTAGTCAGCCAATGTTCTCTAACATATATTAGGTCGATTTCATTTTCTCTTATTATGTTTTCCAATAGCATTATTTTATTTCGTATCGACTGCACAGCCAATTTTCTTTTATATTGACGATTTATCGTTTAATTGCACTTGGAACATTTGCAAATCGTTGTTACCCACAACTTTCATGCCCCTAATTCTAACTGCGCATGACGGATGGTAACACCTTCCACACTTTGTGCATCTTACTAGAGCTTTTATTCCTCTATTACACGATTTACGAATTTCTTCTGCATCTACTTCTACCAAACCCTTACCGGCCGCCATTTTACTTTTTCTCAATAATATGGTTAAGTATGGCGGAAAGACGTAATTTGACACCCAAGCTTACTGACTGTACTCAGTTATAACAACGTACCCCTGTTCCGAAAGTCATTTTTGTATAGTATAGCTACATTTTATTATTATGATAAAATACCGTTTAATCTCAAATCCCTCGGTGTTGGGGTATTTAGGGGTCGTGTGCGCGAGTTGGTCATGGGCCGGGTGTAGGGGTGCTCACCATTAATTAGACATTGGTCATTGGGGTGTTCACCATTAGTTAAGCATTGATCATCTTGTATTTGAGAGCCTGGTTTGTGCCTTTATGCATTGGTTTATGTTGTTACTAAGTGAATTGATACTTTCTATTGAAGTTGGCGACACATTTATTTTTGAAGAGTGTACGATTTGTTATTGTGTTATATTAGCATTTAGATTTATTGTAGATTAAAATATTTTTTTTGTATACAATATATTAATACTCAACAAATTACTTTTTTATTATTATTATTATCGAGTGAATGCACTTCTTGACATAAAGGTTGAGCCTTTTTGACGATGGTCTTCCGTTATCTTAGTATATGAAGTGTCCTCGAAAACTTCATCATGAATCCCTTCAGCGAGTGTCAACTTTCTCGTACTTCTCTAGTTCGTAGTTCTCTAGTTTTTTTATCAGCAGAACATCCGACCTGTTGTCAACGGTCCAGTTGCAGCTTATATTTGCAATATGGCGGAGAATTTTCATTAAGCAAACCGTACTTGATGGCAAGTTGCTAGTTCACTATCTTGGCAAGCTGAATATGTCTTCCAAGGTAAGCAGTATCATCGAACATCCCTCCAGGCTTCTCGTCTACGAATCCGCACTTTCAATATCGGTCTGATGGCCTAGGCGGCCATCACAAATCCTTCTGTTTTGGGGTAAAGTTGGCACTTCTGCGACAAGCCTGCGAGTTTTTTACGTCTATTCCATTTTAAAAAGACATCCAAAAGTTGGTTTACAATTATTATAATTTATATAAAGTAGGCACACTGTCATATATACAAACACAAACGTTTTCATTTACAGTTTTTATTAAAACATTTTACATTTATTTTAATCTGAAGAAGATTACGACGCTGATCGAAAGCTTGAGATTTACTATCAATTTTCAATCGACTTTTTTAACAATAGCAGGCTATTACAGTCTATACAGTGGCTGTGCTTCTGTGGGAATACTATAATAGATTTAGACACATCCAATTTGTGAACTATATATGTGAAAATATATTAAAGGTTAATGAGAAATTAAAATTTAAATGTAACAAAGAGAATTAGAAAAACAATATGTAAATATAAACAAATGAAAAAATATTTTCAACCAATCTAAACTACATTGCACCAAAGATCGTCATTTATATTGAAAAAAATGCTTTGAGTTACCTCACGAGATATTATGTAGTAAAATTGTTCAAATATACTAAATAAGTTGCCTGCATATATAATGATTAGGTAATGTAAGATTTAAAAAATACTTTTAGATGATTGCCTAAAGGTGCAGGGGATAAACTGTTATTCTGTGCATATTCTAATTCTGTTGGAGACAGGCAGCCGTTTATGTAATATCGAATGTTGAAAAGCATATTTAGGATGTTGTAGGTCTCAGTAATACAGGATAACCGCTGTTTCCGTGCTCCTACTGACATGCCCTAAATTAAATTAAATCATGTTGAGATCTATACGCCTGCTTTCCTACTGCCTACCTTCTTGTTCCTGACAGTCGATTTGTGTTTTTGATGTCCTGATAATCACTTAATATATAAAAAATGATAAATAAAAATGAAAAATAAATTTAATGGAAATAGTACGGTAATTTGATTAATTTAAACTTAAACATTGGCCCGATTCCGTTTATGTTAAAGCCATAAATTAATAAACTAGTAATTGGGTGCAGTAGGTACTTAAACTAATAATATATAACTATTAACTATACCACTAATATTGTAATTCTTACGGCGGATATTGGGAAAACGTAAATCCGATTGGTAACGAATATATATGTGTTCACATACGAACTCATTTCGAAGCCAAAGCATTCGAGAAATCGTGTGTGAGCATACTAGATGTTTGCTCCCTGAATATACCCTTAATGCACGGTATGCAGGCTCCAAAGAGAGGAGAGAGGTATGCGGAATGTCAAACGAATCATTCTTCGGTGTAATTGAATTGATTGCTTAGACAAACGCTCTCTCAAAGGCTGGGAGAGCGGAGACCACTCGGACGCCAAGCCCACTGTACAAAGCATTCCTTCTCAAAACGTCATTAATTAAATTCAGGGATTTGTTTTTGCCTCTGAGAGAGATTTGATTCCCTTTTTGTTCTTCAGATGTGCACGGGGCTTAATATGGTTAAAACGTGTTGGTCTAGGTCTTTTCTCTTTTTCAACGAGAACCTTTTAACTATCTCAACGAGAAAACCGCAGAATAAGTACATTTTAAATGCCTCGATTAGTTAAAATTGTTAATTTATCGTTGATTCTGAAATTGTATTTTATTGTGTGGCAATCAAGGACATACATATATAGTGACCAAATTTATACGTCTCTCCAGAGAGCAGCTAAAAGGAATGAATATCACCCCACAAATTGCGCGGAAGAAGTTTCACTTTGCAGTTTTGTAAGAATGCGATCATTTTGCCGATTTATGGCGAAACAAAAGAGATATATGTGAAGGTTTTGGGAAGTTATTGCTCCAGCAGTGTCTCACAGGTGACACTTCGATTGCTTCCCACACCTGACTTGAAATGTTATTTCCTTTTAACGATATATGGTTTAATTTTATTGCTTATTTCATGAGGATTGCGTTTCCAATTTATTTTGTTCTAGAATTATCACTCCGATTCCAATTTAGAATTTTTTAATAATTCATAAGGTCGATAGTTGTACATATCTTATTCGGCTGTCTTTTAAAATACAAAAAACGGACATATTCTTTCATAAGTAACTAACATTTTATTTTAAATAATCTCTGACACATTTCTTTATTATTATTATTAATATTATCAAACTTTACAGAATAAAAAAACCGTTATTAGTGATCGGCGAAAGCACGAAACGCTCTCCTAGAATTCATTGCCATTAACAATGACCCATGGACCCTGTTGTTGAGTTTATTAATAAAGATTATAAGCTTTCATTTCAACATTTAGCTTAAGATTCCATTTACTTAGCTATTCTTCAAAGTACTTATTTATTATTAAACACATTAGATGAAAGTCATTTGTGTTTCGAAATAATGCCTTGTTTAACCAGCAAAAGGAGTGTCACCAAATAATTTTTATATTTCTATTCAACACTTATTATTTCATTTTGTTTAGTTGGTTTATTTTAGTACTAGTTTTCATTATTAGTTCACTTACAAATTTCTATAATTTTTTGTGTTTAATATATCATGGATTCGGGGGTCGTGATGGCGCAGTGGTTAGCGTGCCTGGTCTCGCCCCACTGTGGCCAGAGCGAGCTGGGTTCGATTCCTAGCACCGGTAAAACGGTCTCTTTGGGTGTTTGTAATTGTCTTAGTAATTAAGTTAGATTTAGGAGTATGCGCCCATTAGAACCCAATGGTTGAAAAAGTGGCGGTATACAAATAAACTAAAAAAAAATATATATATATCATGGATTCATTCTACATTTTAGCCTCATTTTATCTCTTGGTCATCCATGGTTGAATTGTTCCGTTATCGTTGTTTCATATAACATTGTATTCAGATTGAATTTTAATTTACATTGTACATAGACAAATTTTTATTTTACAATGATCGATACAGACCTCCTTGTCCGCTATTGCTCTTCAATAAAAACACAACCGTATGTGAGAGAGAGCATTTTTGGTGCTGATTTGTCACCAAACAGGTGCCATCTAACATATTGATATTATGTCTCCTACCATTAAGAAAATCAAAACTCCACAAGATATTAAGTCTCAGAAATATCAAATAAATCAAAAACATATTTCGAGTGATTCTGTTAGCTTAATGTGTGCCCTACTTATGATTAGCAATCATTCTGTGAGTAACAAAGGCAATTTCTCATCGAAAATTCCACTTCTCTTACAACGTTAGCTCCAAACTATTTAACAGAAAATTCCAAACACAAGAAAAAACAACAATAAGAACAGAAAGAAAGTACGACAGTAAGTTTGGCATATAAATAATATATGTGCCAAATAACAACAACAATAATTTTCCAACAAATTTTAGAATAAACAAAATAGTTAAACCTTATCAATACTGTTTGTTAGTGAAATTGGTCTATAGCTACAACACAATCCACGATTACCAATTTTCATATATAGAAGTAATTATCAATATTTTAAAGTGTAGAGGTACTATACCAGCAGTAAATATTTGATTGATGTTTTAATAGTTGTAAAAGTAATAAATGGTGTGTTTTTAAAATTCTATTTGAAATTCTATCCAGTCCTGTACTTGCTGTTTCATTTTCTCGGTTTTATGCAAATATGTTTATTGGAATGTATTATTATCTGTGAAGTCTCTGTTTAAATGTGTAAACTATTCATTAAATATGCCAGTAATTTTTTATATTTAGTTACAATGGTATTATTTTGGTCTCTAGTTTTAATTATTAAATTGCATTTGTTTAAAATATTATAAATGATATCCCAAGTTTTTTAATACTGTTTTTTATTAAAAGTTATTTCTGTTTATAATATTTTTGCTTGGTAAATTTTATTTGTATATAAATAAAGTTTCTATAATTCTTATATTCATAGATCTTTTCTTAATTTGAAAGTACTTTCAATTATATTTCATTCTATTTCTCTTCCTGACCATTCAGAGTAATTCATTTGTTATCCAGGGCTTTAGTTTTATATTTTTATGCTTACTTTTTAATTTTTTAGTTGCTTTCTCTATACATTGTGAAATTTTTTCACTAATATATTCGTAGCGTCATTAGGATTAAATGACCGACAAAAATCATTCATACTCAGAGCATTAAAGGCATATCCATATTATTATTAGTAATATAGAGATAAGTTATTTTTTGTATACTCCGTTTAACGAAATAATAGAATTAGGGCGGAAACAGGAAAAACGATCACAGACAACCCCACCACAAGAATTAATCATAAAGACATTATACAGTGTGGAACAGCCAAATGGAATAAATTCGATAACGAATAAATGAGGGCATGTTGGGAAAAACGCTTGAACACGTCGATTTGTATTTTTAAATACAATTTTTTTATTATATAGGGTGTGTCATATGACAGTGGCCAATACCAACTTTCTTATTTTAAATATTATTAATATTTTTTTGATTCGACAAAAAATTCTAGACACAATTCATATACAACGTCCTTTATCACTTCAATCACGCTTGCGATTAGATCAGTCACACCTGAGATGTTGATGTAACGTTAGAAGACATTTCTATACCAGATACATCTCTTTAAGTCATCTAAGTTGAGGAGTTTAGATCAGGAGATCGTGCTGGTCATTCTATCGATCCGCGCCTCCCTATCCACGGATTTGGAAAAATTTGGTTCAGGTCATACCTGAGATGTTGAGTAACGTTAGAAGACATTTCTATACCAGACTAGCATGTTGCCAAGACGTTCGCGGCGAGTATTTTGAACATTTCCTACATTGATATCAATGTTTTTTGTTTTTTTTTACATTATTGAGAAATAATCAGTATTACTTATAAGGTTTTTAGTGTAATGTAGCGAATTTGTGAAATAAAATAATTTTCCTTTCTTTATGTCAATTTTTGTAATAAATCTGAAAACATCTAATTTTTCCGAAACAGTTGAAGATAGGTACAGAACATTGTACATGAATTGTGTCTAGAATTTTATGAACAATCCAAAAAATAAATAATACACAGGGGGTTGCATTTAAAATAAGATAGTCGGTATTGGCCACTGTCACATGACAAACCCTATATAATTTTTTTTTTGAAAAAAATGCGCATTTAAAAATACAAATTGACTTGTCCAAGCGTTTTTTCCAACACGACCTCATTTGGCTATTCCACACTGTATGTATAAGAGCGACAGATGCAAATATGCAGGGTGATTACCTTCGATGACGACAAACTCGCGACGTAGGTCAAATATCGAAAAGCAAGTGACAGAGACAAAGTGCCACAAAACACCTTTACAAAAATAACCGATTCAATGAGAGACGTTAGTGACAATTGGCGTTTAACCGCAAATGTGGTAAATTTCTTTTGCGTTTCTTCACGTTTGGTTCTATCGTAGTAAACAAAACAAATCATCCCTACCAAACTACAGATGTAAACACAGATGATTTTTTAATGAATGAATAGAACCTCATTCAGTAACCAGCGCTTCTAAACTTGTTCTCTTAATGTTTAATAATTTTTACTGACATTATTCTTAACGTGGGACCATCACATTGTTATTATTTTTGTCTAAAATTATGAATTCTAAGCGCTTGCGAAGTTTGTCGGTATCGAATAGAATCAGGCGGTTTTTGCCTTGGTACTGCTGGCGACATATGGTTCACTTTTTAAATGCGCGTCAGAGAGACGAGGAAGTTGAACTCACTGCGTAACTTGCTTCAGCTACAGCGCTAGTCAAGTAAGAAAGTGAAATCGACTTCTGTTAATTTTATTTGTCATTTTGCTTGTCATTTTGTGATAATGTCAATATGTATTAACATACGATCAATTCGTAAGTGTGAATTTGGATGTAGTTTCTTGATTATGATAATTGCTGTCCCCTTCTACCCGTCGGTAATTTTTATGAAACCAGTAAAAACAAGTTATAGTAAAATTATGTTTCAGCGCGTTTGTGTTGTATTATAGCAAAAAAAAGATCAACTGTTATTAATTAAATCTTAAAATGAATTAAATGAACTAAAATTTTTTAATGGTAGAAGAAAATCGTAGATATACAACAATCATCACAAAACAATATTTCTAAATTAATAAGTAATGTTTATAATTTATAATAAACAAAAATATGTATAAAATTAAATTTGAATTATGTTATAAGGTACTGCTGTAACACTAGCGAAATGTTTACGTGTGTGTCTTTGTGAGAAGGAATTACACCAAAATTTATAAGATTATATGTGATCATGCTACTGCATATAGTGGGTACTGCTGATTAATTAAAAACGATCTCACTTTCATTATAATTAAAAATATTTTTTAATTAATGACAACAGCGTTTCCTTCAGAATTTTTTCTTCCACGAGTTGTTGAGTGTTAACAACATATTATATTTACACTTTTTCACAGTTAGAGTCCTGCAAAGAAAGTACGAACAAGAAATTTAGATTTTTCCTATTAATTCATTAGAGTCTAAATAGAAGTTAAACTTTACAGTCAACTGAATTGACTACATTGAGTTTACTCGCTGCTTTCTTAACACAACATGTAAAGTTGAAGGTCAGGTATCAGAGAGTAGTCTCTTCTATGACTACTGAACTGTCGCTCAATCACTAACTATATCTATTATTAAATTTATACTATAAATTTAAGTAAATTGATCTCTTTATTCTCTTTATTTGATAATAGTTCTTTCATTTTGATGTAATATGGCATGATGATTTAGAAGGTTCATATTACTTCTACTACTAATCATATGAAAACAATCATCCTATGCTCTCTGGTGTGAAAGAACTCTGGTGATCAAACAGCCCATTATAACTTTTTAGGAGTTGCTCTTAGGGCATATAGACAACATATTTACGGGCATATATAATATTTATATTTTCCTTGGATATTTCAAACAAAAATTGATCCAAGTTGCAAAGAAATACATTTTCCAAATGCATTTTCATTATGTAATCTTATAGAAATAACGTAAAATAAATTATACATTTTAGTTTAAGGTTTTAAAAACATTTTTAACAGAACATTTCCCTATTTATTATAAATTATAACACTTAACTGTCAAAGTAACATAACCAAAAACGTATTTTTTAAGGAAACGACCGTCCGCGATATATCAACAATAAAAACGGTACGGATTTGGCTCCGTCGTGTGGATTAGATTCACATGCTTTGGAAATGATGTCAGAACTCTAAATATCCATTATACGGAGTATATAATGGATGTATGATAAAACAAGGACCCAGCATAAGACTGTCTGAGAACGAGCATGAGATATTATTATCAAACGGATAAAAAGATTACACTTTACAGAGAAAAAATCACCATGAAACCTCTAGTTATCAGGTCTAATTATCACAATCTTAAATTATTTCAATCGTTTCATTTAAAGCAATTTAACTAATCGTATAGTGAGTTCATCGTAAAGCAGAAATCTACTACATATTCAAGTGTTCATCCTATACTTTCTTTGCTGGACTCTCATTGCATTGATAATAAACTGCGAAAAAGTGTAAATATTATATATTGTTAACACTCAACAGATTTTTGAGACTTATGGAAAAAAGTTTTGAGAGAAATACTGTTGTTATTAATTTAAAATATTTTTAAATTGTAATCTGAAGTGAGTCGGTTTTTTATTCAGCAGTATCAAATAAAAGCAAGTAGCATTGTACTTATTATTTAGATTTTTTTTAAATGTATATGGTAAAAATATAACAATAACGAATAAAAGACTTCTTTTTTTAACAATTTTATTGTATAATACCTAACATTCATAGAAATATATACAATTTTCATCTTAGTTTTTTTAATCTGTAGCATGATCATATAATTCCTTCTCACAAAGGCACGTACATAAACATTTCATTAGTCTTACAATAGTAACCTCATAACATTTGATTCAAAGTTGAGCTTTTATACAAATTTATGTTGGTTTTATGATAATTGTTTTTTATGCCATTGTTGTATCCCTACGATTTTCTTCTACACTATAAAAATTTTAGTTCATTTAAAGATGAGGTGTTTTAAGATTCTACAATATTAATAAAATAAATAAAATCTTTTGTTTGGGCTATAATACAACGGAATTTTCGGTATTTCTGCTTAATGTTAATCGCTATACACAAACGCGCTGAAACATAATCTTACTATAATAAAGACATTTGTCGCTCTCATACATATAGCGTCTTTATGATTAGTTTTTCTTGTGGGATTGTCTGTGATCGGTTTTTCCTGTTTCCGCCCCAACTCTAATCATTCATCAAACGGAGTGTGAGAGCGATACGCAAAAATTCATTTTTCAATTGCGCGTGCAGAACATTGAACATACTGCGTAACTTGCTTCTACTACTGCGCTAGTCAAGTTAAAATAACTGTCAATTTTACTTGTCAGTTTGTGATTGTTTGTGCCAGGAAAAACTTTCAGTTCGCAAACGCAAGAATTTCTCATGCAATTGATTGACTATTTCCAACGCGAGAAGGATAATGATGGTCCGCTTATACAATTTATAATATTGTTACGTTCGTGGGGTAGATAAAAGAGTTTATTTAAATAAAATTTATATTTACAGACTATTTACACTAATACTTATTAACAAACACTAAACTAAATGAAAATGTCTACTATTTATAATAAACATGACGCTGTGAATAGGCGCGCCACTACTAGCTTATTGCGTTTCAACTTCACTTCGGCGAACTCTATGCGTCTGTCCAGCTGACTAACTCCGCCTCGGTCTGTCGTGATGTTCATATATCGTGGTGCGAGTTCTCGCAAATTCGAATTCTAGAACTTCCAGATTTTCGATGCGTTTCCATTGTGTTCTTC
>JAUIMW010001606.1:0-12154 GCA_033557785.1 Enochrus cinctus
TATATATATATATATATATATATATATATACATAATTTGTGCTTCGCTTCGTTTTAAGCTAAAGAGATTCACAAAAAGTATTATGTTAACTAATCAACTACTGATTTTTATGATTACGTAACCCATAAGCTCAAATTAGTCAATTTTTTCGGATAAAACACCACTTTCAACAATTGTGCACAGCACACCTAAATTTACCAGCATATGTAAAAATATGCAATTTATTATATATATTCATACAATTTTAATTCGAAAATTGTACATGTTTGCCAAACTTCAAAATATTCACATGTCCACAATTACTATGGAAAGAGATCAGAATTCAAATCATAAGCCAAATTGCCTCTTCCATTTATGCTTTATTTCATAACGATACCATATGCTGCAAAAACATTTTAGAGCTTATGTGTTCAACTTGTATTATTTTTTCGTAGTAAAAATACTTTATTGTATATATTATTTGATACACCTATTTATATGCTGATATAATATTTAAATGTAAATAAAAATATAACATGAAAAACAGAAAACAAAAATGTCACCATAAAAAACAGAATACAAAAACGTCAACATGAAAAACAACCATTATATATGGGTACATAGACATTTGATAAGGACTATACTGGGTAACATATACTGTCAGCGCTCACTTAGCGTACATTCGATAATACGTACATAGTTTTAGAATTTGCTGTTCACACAAACGTACGCACATATCTGCATGAATTTACACATTCTGCCCGTATGAGCGTTTTTACAGCAAAATTAAGTTTAAAACATTAATTTATCTCCACTGTGTCCTTGCCAACAAATCTGAACAACGCTTCATATACTTCGAGTATTTTTTTCTTTCTCTTTGAAATTATTGTAAGTCTCCTTTGTGAGCAAATTAGGTACATTAATTTTAATACTACTTGGAATTTGGAATCAAATGATACTTGAATGAACGAAATCGGCTGAGACGTATCTGCATTATGAATATCGTCAAAATTAACGGCAACAAATTCCTGTATGACAAAATGTATGCTCGATCAAAAGAATGTTGATCCATGACCCATTTAATGTACCTTCACTTAACATGCAGTGAGTTGGGAACGCGTTGTTTACGTTAACTGAGCACTAATTGAACAATGTTAGATCAGTGGTTCTCAACAGTTCTTAGCATATTCTTTTAATTTAATTTTCAAATATCATTTCGAATTATTTTATAATACAGTGATTTAACAGATCAGTCAGGATAACTCGTGATAGCTACAATTGAAATTAAAAAAAAAATATGTTCTTTTAATGGGTGAGTAGAGCAGGTGCTTGAATAGATTAAAAAAAAATGAAATTTGAATTTGAGAAATTTTGGCAAAATCTATATCATGTACTACCTAAAATAAGATGAAATCAAAGAAAAATAAAACCCTTTGTTCAAGCATTAGATATTTCTATATAATAAAAAATAGAACTGCAAAATTTCAATAAGATCGGTATATTAGTTTTTGAGAAAAAATGTTAAAGTTTTCCTAGGTGCAACTCCACGTACACTTGGTTGAGAAACACTGTACTAGATAGTTAAACTTTTAACCACATTAAAAATCATGCATAGAATCATTTTATAGTTCATTGAAAAAAAAAAATAGCTAACTCAAAATAAGTTTCAAGATGGTTAAAATAAAACTTGCATAATTAAGACTAAAAATAAAATATAATTTTCATAACGAAATAGAAAAAAAATTCTTGAACCAAATGGAAATATATGTATTTATCCAATAATAATGCTAATCTTACCATTTTTTTAAATTTACCAAATATGTTTCTAAAAATAATTCTACATCTATTGAAAAATTTCTTAACTTTAGTGACTGGCTTCAAATCTACAGCCTTTACCTTTTCGTCATCCTTTTGTTCTGATGTAGCATTTCCATCATCATCAAAACGTATATGTTTATTCACATACTGCTTATGTGGTGTCTTAATTTTAAGTTGGCGATTTTTCATTCTGATATGTTTCATTTTATAATCAACGCTTCCTTTAAAAGGTTCTTTATTCCCCGGTTGTAATTCTATTCCAATAAGATCAAAAGCAGCCTTTACCTTTTCCACACTACTATTATCATTTTTAATTTTATTTAAATCATCTTTCTCTTTTTTTATTACTTCTTTTATATTTTGTTTCTTTTTGTCTTTTTTTCCAAAAGAAAGTGGCAAACCCATTGCAGCCATAGCTTCTATTTCTTCTGAATTTTTCTTTTTGTTAATATCACTTAAGCTCTCCTCCTTGCTGCTGCAATTTTCTTTCTGGGTGTCTTTATTCTTCTGATGGAAATTAGCCAACAAATAACTGACAGAATTTAGAACTTTTTTCACGTCTTGTCCATCAACTATAGAAGGTTCTATTGAAGATGTTAAAACAGCTCCATTAATTTGAGGTGGATTAGAATGTTCAGGTTTCTCAGATTTAAATTTCTTCACTTTCTTTGGTGGGTCTGATGATTGTTTGAAATTATCTAAAAAAGAAAGACAAAAATGAGAAATTATATTAGAATTTCAAATTAAAAATTATAATAAGCCATAAGAATTGAAATAAAAATTAACCACCAGTTAACCACCTTTACAGAAACAACAGCAATCTTGACTAACCTTCAGAATACTCAACTGTTGTTTCTCCACATCGAGCAGCTGTAAAACGATGGTAAGCAGCTATATATTGTTCTTCATAGTTTTTCTTCCATAAATAATGCCACTGATGATCATATTCTGTATTATCATCTATATCTTCACTACTAGTAGAACTTAAAGAACTCTGTACAGAACTTACAGATGAAATACTGTCTGTTGTTTTAGAACTTTCACTTAAATCAATTGAAGAAACCGTCATACGAGTAACATTTGTTAAGGAATCTACAGTTCTGTAAGAACTGCTTGCATGTGACCCACATCTACTATTTAAAAGTCTCTCTGTTTCATTCTCTAAGTCTACACTAGCCGGAGATAATGGATTCCAACCTTCACTGCTAATTTCTGTTGTTAATCTGTCCATAGAATCACTTCCAGACAGATTTCTTACCAACATATTATTTTTCTGAACGATTTCTGCTTTTTTTTGATATTCAACATCAGTTAAAACTTCATTTTCATCTATCTTTAACAAAGCTAATTTATTCTGCATTGATTTTTCAATATTTTCCGTATTTACTGTTGAAGAATTCTGGTTACTTTGTGTTACCTGTTGGTTAGTTGTGCTAAAAAGATGAGGATATTGCTGAATAAACTCTGGGTTTATATAAGCGCTATATTGAGCTATCCACGATTCTATAATAATTTGTTCCTGGTTGTCATGCCAATATTTTAAAAAAGCTGTGTCAATTTCAGATTTTCCATATTCTGTTAAGTCAGCTCCACTATCACTAGAAGGAATGCCTTTTAACCGGGGACATGTGGGTATGTGTGCGTCTGTACAATGGTCAAATGCTGTTGTTTGTATGTCACGAACGCTATCATGTTCATCAGTGGAAATATTATCGGTGTGTGATGCACTGCAGTAACAACTAATTATCTCAGTGTCACCCTGGAAGAGTAAAATTTTTCTTCACTTAGAGTGGCAGTTTTCATTAAAAATTTCACATGCAATGACTTAATGAAAATTTAATTAAATGTTTGAAGATATAAAAATAGACTTACATCTTGCTTATTAGTTTCGGAGAATCCTTTAACATCTAATTGAACAGTATAATCACAGTCAGAACCACTGTCTTCTTGAAAATTATTTACATCAGACTGAAAGTTTACTTCTTTTGTGCTGAAATAAATAGAAATTTACTTCTTGTGGAAACTGAATGAAAATTAAAAAAAAAACTAGTATCAATGATAGATATTTTTTTCTAATTATGATAATTGAAATTTGTATGAAAAATTCTGACAGTCATTCTTTGAAATTTAAATTAACTTCTTTGACATCACTAAAAATTGAAAAATTTTTGCAAAAATTAAACAATCACGTTTTTGTGTATTTTACCTAAAGTTTTAGGGAATAGAGTACCAAAATATATTTTTTATGCAAATACCAAAAATATAAAACACTTTTAAAAAACATTTATAAATTAAAAAAAAATTTTTAGCATATTATTCGACATAATTACAATTTTAATAACATGTTGTTTGTTTAATATCATGCTTCTCCAAAAGAGCAGCAAAACATTAATATTAAATTTTTGATTTGCTCAACTTATTTAAACATAAATCTTAAGAACATATCCGCAGGACCACACATTGTTCCTGTTGATTGTTAAAACATAAACAAATTAGCAGTTATCAAAAGTTTTAAACTTCAATTAGGACTTCATAGATAGAAGTGTACCTGTAGAACATTCCATGTTCCCAAATAGTGGTTCTTTTTTATATTGACTTTTACTCTATTCCAATGTAGAGATGTTTACTGTCTTCAGGTACTCAGCTTCGTATATTCTTTTTATTCAATGATTAAATGAAATGTTATCAAGAGTTTTAAATATTAATTAGGACTAAGCAGTGTAGCCGAAGGACACTTCGTGTTTCCCAGACTCTCTGATGGTCCAAAAGGAAAACCACCAAGAGGTCCAAGGGACAGGGAATGTTCTCCAAAATATTGTTATTCTTGTTGATTTGTAAAATATGAAAATGTCTCATTTATTTAAGATTTTTAATCAACAATTAAGATTACATAGGTAGCAGAGTATCTGGAGGATATTCCATGTCCTTCTTTAATATTGTTTTTATTCTGTTACAAGATTTCATATTAACTGCAACAAATACCCGGTGATTCAAAAATGATAGTCGAAAATAAAACTGCTAATTATACTCAAAATTAGAAGACGAATGGCGTTTGTCGCATTAAAAGAGAAAAGAGGAGATTCCTTAGATAATTGCATTTTGGGTGCCACTGGATGGTTACATTTATTACTCACATAGTAAGCTCATTTACAGGCAACGACCTTAGTAGTAATTTTTTTGTATTATCAGATATAGGTGAGTAAAAATCAGGGTGAACAAAAAAACCTTTTTTGTTGCGCCTTAATATCACCTACTACTTATAAAATCACAATAAAAAAACACTTTACTGATCGAATGACGACCGTTTTAAATGAAAATTAAAATACAGAAAACATAAAAATTACGGATAACAATTTAAAAATGTTACGTTATTAATTAGGTAATCATATCAAAATTAATTTTCGTATTATTTCCTTAATTAAGCCGAAAGTATTATAATAACATATCTTCCTTATTGCATCTGAATTAAAGCTAACTGTTCTTTGCGGTCTATTAACACATGCGTTTTTTTACCCCCGATCTCTCGTCTACGGTAATTCTTGAATAAAGTCGTAAATAAACCGCAAGTGTTGAAGACAAAAAAATGTTTTCTTTCATTTTAGATACTCTATAAGGTCAAGTTTAACATATATGTATTTATATATCCGCACGAATTCCAGTGATACCAAAACCATTGAATTTACTGGAAATTTAAAGGTTTTTTTTTTAATTTTTTTAAGGTTATATTTTTAATATCTATCAATAAACAAATGCTCTGTTGAATTTTCGACTATAATTTTGTAATCACCTTGTATTACAAAATGTTGGTAGTTTTGTAGTTTAGTTGTAAATTTAAATTTTATGCCAAAAAGGCAGTTCTAATTTATTTGGACCTTTTTAACAAATGGGATGTATTTAAATTGGCGACGTATAGACTAGTATGTAAAAGTAATAGTACTCGATATATATTAGGGGTACCCAAAAGTAATCAATCATTTAAGTGGCAACAAAAAAAAAAGAATTTTACAATTACTTTTAATCGATTATATAATTTCGGCTATCTAGGACCTTTTGCTATCTTGTTGGTAGAGTTTCAATTTCCTGTTCGAAAAATTCCGTATCCTCCCATATTCAAACTGGGAGAAACAGTTACGGTTGAATTGTATTACCAACAATTGGATAGGATTTTTCTGATTAAGAAAAAATGTTCAGTTCGTCAAAGAGCAACGTAAAACCTGTGTCTTGTAAATAGTACCACTCGAATTTAAAGATGTCTGTGACCCTCGTGTGTAGACAGTGCAGCAGAAATAGGTCAATGTTAAATAAACGAAATGAATGAACGACAGATGTTCAAGATTTAGTTAATAAGTTTACACTCGTTTACAAATCCCAACCAGAAAAAACACATTTCATTTACTAATGAAATTCTCATATTCTCTACTGTTCTCTGTCGTTTCATTTTTCTTTTTCATTTTTTACAGCAACGGAAATAAAAATAAATAATTTATTGTAGAGAGGGTATGTATTATTATAAGAGAAACTATTGATTAAACTGTTAAACAATGAAACAAACACTGATTAATGTAATCAACTTTTAAAGGAATTAGAAAAACTGGCCTTAGAACTAATGTCATTTTTGAACTTTAACAGTTTCGCGGACAACACGGCATATGCCGCACTATATTAAGGGACAAGACAGAATATGCCGTCTAGATGGAAAAATTTCCAGAAAACAAAATGTAAAATTCCATCAATCAATGGGAGAACATATTCGTTGAGTGTTTTTATCCCAGTTAATAGTATGAAATACCGTAAATAGTCCTTTGGTATTTCTTAAATTTTACCCATAATGTTGAATAATGCATTACTATAGCAATATTAATTTAACTTTTTGTTTCCTGCCCTGCCCTGAATGTTTGTTTATAACAATCAACCAAAAATAACATACCATTTCAGATTTTTAACATACATCATTGAATAAAAGTAATGACCACTTTTTACTTATGTAACCACCATGCCCTTTAAGTTATTGTTTTGCATCATGCTTTACTTTGGGTAGAGTCAAAACAGATAAATTAAAAGCTATTTATTTTATTCCATAAAAACGAGAACATTGTTTAATACCATAGAAATCTACTAGAAAATACAATGGCAGAAAATTATAAAAGCCAGTATACAATAAATATATAATAAAATAAATTACAAATCAAAATTAGAAATATTAAAATTTAACAATTCATTCCTAGCTTGAAAATATCCAGTATCTGTTAAATCGTAAGGATCAGGCACAAAAGGTGGCTGCATTGACAAAAGATTTTCCCAGTCAGTATTTTTAAAAACTGGCATTTTCATAACTTCTTCTGCAGTAGGTCGCAATTCTGGGTCGGATGTAAGTAAACTTTCTATAGCATTTACTGTATCTTTAGAGAGTGCTTCATCATCTGTAGGCCATTCAATATTTCGTTCTAATATATTCTTAAAAACTTGCTGTGGTGATATATCATTAAAAGGTGTAATTCCTGTTACAAATTCGTAGAAACATACACCTAGAGCCCACCAATCAACTGCAAAGTTATGCCCTTTACGCAGCAGTAATTCTGGTGCTAAATAATCGGGAGTGCCTAGAATACGTTGGTCAGAACTCCACTGCCCTCTTCTTACTGATTTTGGAGTCCGGTAAGGCGTTCTAGGTGTTTTTGGAGTGCGAATAGGGCTAACAATATTTTCTGGAATTGTAACAGGGCTAGTAACACAACTGGGTTCTGTTGGTTTTTCAAATTCCAATGTACTATTTTTTGGAAGTTCAAATCTAGTTGTTTTAAGTTTATATTTGTTGGGTTTTTGTGTTGACACCGGAGTACTGAATGTAACTCCTTTCGGAGGACTTGTCGATTCAACCCGAAGCATTTCTATTTCTCCTGTTAGACCAGTTCGTAAATAAGTTTTTCTTGATTTGGGGGAACTGGAACGATGTTTTCGTTTTCTGTCACCACGAATTGCTAGTATACAACATCGATTAGTTTGAGAACGTCTGCTAAGAGGTGAAGTTGGACAGGAGGTGTTTGAAATAGTTGAAGATTCTTGTGGGGTTGTACCACAATTAGAACATGTATGGTATGAACTTACATCAGTTGTTGAGGGTGTAATTGCTTCAGCTGTTTGAAAAGGAATAATACCTGACATAGAGTTAGTTGCTGGTAGAAGAGATACATTTAAATTTTGTTCTTTTAATACAAAAGAGTCTTGTTTGTTAGTTCCGTCAGAGTTAGAATCTGATACATAGCCAGATTGCCCGTTAGAAGCAATAAATTTAGAATTACCAGAACCAAAGCTTAAATGTGATGTTAAACTAAGCAATTGTCCAGGTGTACGGGCACATAAATTTGGTGTGCAATTCTCAAAATCTGATATTTCCAAATCTCGGTGTATTTGAACTTTTGAGAGTCCAAAGTCTGTCAGTTTAACATGTCCTTCTCGGGAAAGCAACATGTTGTCTGGTTTAATATCTCGGTGAATAATACTATGACTGTGTAAATATTGTAAAGCAAGACATACTTCCGCTACATAGAAAGATGCCATACTTTCATCAAAAAAGCCATATACGCTCAGTAAACTTTTCAAGTCACCACCAACCATGTATTCCATGACTAAATAAACTGAAGAAACAGTTTGTAATGAATAATATAGTTGAACGCAAAATGGACTTTTAGTAAGGGCCAATGCGTTTCGCTCATTGACAACTTGTGAAACCATGTTTTTATTAATCATTTCAGTTTTCTTCATCACTTTAATTGCATACATAAGATCCATGTTGTTTTTTTTACAACCAAGGAAGACTTTTCCAAAAGCTCCTCGACTTATAGGTTTTATTATACAGAAATCATGTATATCTGGCGGTTTTGTTATAGTGCTTTCGCTCATTTTCACGTTTTAATTCTTAACACAACACTTTTGCACAACACGAATATTCATGTAAAAAACAAACGAAGTCAAAAACATATAGTTCTTTGGAGTGATTAGTTTTCTTGAGTTATTTAATCCTAATTTGAGTAACTTGTGTAAAATATAGAAAGCCAAAGATAATAAATTTTCGTTAAATTTTAAATTTGTGTTGTCGATTTGACAGACAACACCAAAATGACTGACTTACCTGACAAAAACCCTGCTACATAAGCAATAGATCTCTTCGGAATATTCACTACTTGTTAAATTTAATTCTGCTAGTGGTTCCCAATGCCAATCCGTCATATCTGATCAATTGCAGTAGTACTTTTGCAAAATTCTTAGTTGCACAAATTACTAAAACAAAGCAATAAACAAAATTAAGATGACCACTGAAAGATGTTTAGGGGAGCGTTTGTTTTTGTTTAATAATGTTGGCGGCATTGTCGTTGGCATAGCGGCATATTTAAATTAAACGCCAGCGTTTAACATTTCCACGTTCAACGATCACGAAAACTAGGTAATAGTTACCAAAATACAATCTAATAAATAATATATATATAACCTTCTTAATAGTGTAGGCAATGTGTAAATTTGATTTTCAATTTAATTGAAATAGCCACCTTTGCATATAGAATAATACCAGTATTCCCCAATATCCAGTATAAAGTGATGCGGAATGATACAGTACGATCGAGAATGTTCGAACGTGCCGCTTCATTTAAATAAGCTTGCACTAATTATTTTACGCCCGGTTCATAAACTATACTCCGTCCAACGAAAGAATAAGAGTTGGAACGGAAACAGGAAAAAACAATATCAGACACCCCATATGCAAAACTAATAACAGCGTTGTATGAGAGCGTTACGCAGAAATATGGTTACTTTGGTACAATCGTTGACATACGTTCATTTCTCAAATGCGAGAAAGAAGAACATTGAACTTACTGCGTAACTTTCTTCTACTACTACGCTAGTCAAGTTAAAAAAACTTCTGTGGTTTTTACTTATCAGTTTGTGATTGTTTGTGCCAGGAAAAACTATCAATTCGCAAGCGTAAGAATTTGTCTTGCAAAGGATAATTGATAATAAATAGACTAATATTGTAAAAATATCTTGAAATAAAATGTGCATTTTGGATTCGTTATAAAACTATTTAGTATATTTAATATATACACATACTTACCTTTTTAACTGTACTGATAAATTAAAACTAATTGTAAACTTCCAATTGTAATAATGTTTTCATATTTCAGTTAGTTTAACTTGTCAAACTAACATAACCTATTAATATTCTTTGAGGGCATAGCCGCAGGCGATATTTCGCTTCCGTTACAATACGGATTTGACTCCTCCGTGTCGATTCATACGCTTTGGAATTGACGTCACAACTATGGCTAAATAACCGTGAATACCATAGAAAAACCATAATGGTTGGGCTATTCCAAAAAGAAGAAGAAGACGTCACAACTCTATTCTTTCATTAAATAGTAGTATATTGCTCATCGCTAAGACTAGATGATAAACAATGTTAACCTGAGATAACCGAGATAGCCAAATTGAATGGGAGCATGGTTATGGTGGGGAAAAAATGAAAAATCTCCCATAAAAAAAATTATCGATTCTCCCACTAGAGGAGTAAGTGGGCAATATTTACCCTATAAAATAGTGGCAATGTTCAGAAATTATCTTTCTTTAAAAAACTTTTAACGAGGCAACAAATAACTCTGTTTTTGTTTGAGCTGGAAAATTATAGAAAAGGTATGTAATGTATATTTAAATGTATCAATAGAATTTTTTGCTATGTAAAACATTTACGTCATAAAAATTAATGAACTATTTTGTATGTTCGTATAAAATGCTAGTAGAAGTTAGGATAGTAGTTTTTAGCTTGTTTTTCTTGTACCCTTAAAAATGTGGCTACAAAAGCAAATGTAAAACATTTAAGTAATCAAAGTTACATAAAAAAGTGTAGCTTAATGTAGGCTGAACCTAATGTAAACATTCAAACTGTATGTTCTCAGTAAATTGTGTTTTTTTGGACAAACATTACTCCGATAAAACCATTTTCATTCAAAACAACGTTAATTTTTAACACACAGCCCAAAATAATTAATTCCATAGGTTCCCGGATTCAACAAAGGATCATGGACGGTTTGAAGCTTGGATAGGCGCCGTAGAAAATCCTCAACTGAACCTTTTGGATCTTAAAATAATAAAAATTAAATTTGTATGTGGCAGTCATTTTTCCATCTTCTAAGTTAATGTAAATTTTCCAAATCGATTAGTTCGTGGCGCAGTACCTACATTAAATCTACCAGGTAAATTCATTTTTTTTTTCATATTCTTTAATGTAAATGTGTATTGTATTGGTGGTATATTAACATATTCTGACAAAGATAGAAGAAGAAATCATAGAATATAACAAATAATGTGTATCATTTGCAATATATTCTTTTACATATTTTAGCTGATACAATAGCTTCCTGTGAAGCCATGGACGTCGCCAGACCGAAAAAGTGCTGCCTCCCGTTGAAGACGTCCACATTGATGATGTGTACAAAGTCCACACAAGATACTTTCCTCAAGTTATTATCGGTGAGGGATCCTCTAATTAGAGTCAACAATGTTTTTATTATAATGAGTGACATACTGTACCAAACTTTTTTTTTAGGTTTTCATACTAAGAAAGAATACCACAAACCTCTGAAAAATTGCTACCTCCCGTTGAAGACGTCAACATTGATCATGTCTACAAAGTTCACACAAGATAACTGCTTTGCCCTTTAACATGTCATCGTTTAAGACATCGACATCGAAGTGTAGGATTAAGGCACACTTAATAATTTTGTTTTAATTGTATGATTTCTTTTGTTATTTATTTGTTTCTAATGAAGCATTTCAAACAATTTTTCTGTATTATTAGAGTAATAATTAGGTGTTTGACGTACATATGTGGCTATTTAGGGAAATAGAAAAAGAAGAACAAATTTGACATTTAGTTCAACATTGTTACGACGGCGGGTAAGAAGAACTATTGGGAAGCTATTGGAGTTGCCCTGAACTACGAGGCGACCCAAAAGTCTCTTCGTCCACTTTATAAGATAAGAGAGCTAACCGTAGAAGAAGCTGAAGATATCATCCAAGAAATCCGCTCGGCACCAATCATCTGCAAAAAGGAAGGGCACATCAGAACTCGTGTCCGCGAAGTAATAAGGACCTTGGCAACGAGAAGGACACGACCAAGAAGTCAGAAAACTAAAGTCCACCAATATGGAGGGGCGAGTGTTGGTGGGTAACAGGAATTGCCCCAGAATATATATGAAGAACTATTGGACGCAGTGGGACTCCCTGGTGGGAGAAGATGGGCTTTTGAAGAGGAACCTCGAGAGCCAGGACGGAAGTGACGTGACCAAACAGTTGGTGGTTCCCAAGA
>JAUIMW010001607.1:0-12153 GCA_033557785.1 Enochrus cinctus
AAACTGATGAATAAGTTGTTAGTTTTGCTCTTGTATATTCGTTTATGTAGTTTTTTTGGTGTAATTTTTTAACTAGACTATTGTTTCTTCTTTGTATAGAGTCCGTAGGGTCTTTAGTTAGTTCTACACTGTCATTCACCAATTCCGTCATCTTCTCCTCATAGTCACTTCTTTTCATTGACACTGTGGTGGACAATAACAAAAAACACCGACGAAACATTTGCACATATTTATTGACCTTCTTGTGCCAACTTATTGATTTGAGTGGAAAGTTCATTGAATTTTTTTTTATTTGTCTACATCTTATCCAACTATAATCTACATCGAAAATCATACCATGTAATTAATATAAGTAAATAGTATTTCAGAAAAAGTCAATTGCATTTCAGATTAGTCAATTAAAATCCACGAAGCATCATTTATGATTAAGAAAGTTTCAGCTGTAATTCAGGATTAATTTTCGTATAAAGTTCGGAATTATTTATGAATTACAATTTATTATTCTTAATTAAAAAAAAGTCTTTCTTAGTTACAATTGAATCTTGCCAATTTTCATTAAAAATATCACAATTACTCTTTACGTATACATTTATGTTGTGTTATAGAGAGTATAATTAAATAAAAAGGGACGAATGAAAATTAATTTCGAGTAGAAACTTTAATTATTATTAACAAAAGTTGTTCAAAAAGGCTACCATTTTCTGCTAAGCAATAATGGGCTCTGTGGTACAAACTCCTTCTAACATTACATAATAGAAATAGGTGCAAAATTCGTCAATGTTAAGATTTAAAAGAAAGACCTGGATGTATATATATAAGTATTTGTCCTCATCGTTAACTAGTGCTTTTGCTCTTTTAATATATTATATTTTGAAAAAAATAAATAAATAAATAAGTAAAATAAAACCACCAAACATAAAAATGAATTGACTCCTCCAGAGACCTAGCTGTTTTCACATCCCACGAAATTCCTCCTTGGAAAACGCTTCATAAGAATCATAATGAATATCAGTATTCATTTTATCAGTGTATTTCAATCCCACTATAAAGGAGCATAAAAGATGCCAAATAAATAAATTTAATTCATCGCAGACGAAAATATAAAAAAGCTTACATCCCTGAGCGTTACACCAAGAACAAATAATTCGGCGAATTAATATCAAATGAAGTTCCTTGCTGGATAGATGTGTAAGGGGGGCGAAGAGATGTTTACTTTATGGACTGGATTTAAGAAGAGGAAGTCGACTGATTATTTGCAATTTACATTCTTAATGCCGAAACTTTAGAATTAAAAGAAGTTCCGAAGAAAGAAACACAATGAAATGCAATTATTTCGTTCCACTTAGTAAAACTTGCGAAAATGTCTTTTTAATGTTCGTTAAAGGTAATGCTCTTCGCACAAAGGGTGTATTCACTAGTTAATAATTTTCCTTTCGGGAAAAAAGCGGTCATTACTTCAATTTTATTACAATTGAAACGAAAATTTCGTTTAAAGGCGTCTGTTTACTTTATTTTTGTAGTGCGGCTGCCGAAGAAGTGCCAAAGGGGCTGAAGGAGCAACACAAAACGGAGGAGAAAATCAATAGTTATTTTCAATTTAGGTATGTAGACTAATTTCCCTCAGAGCAAGAACTTTCTGAAATTAGTTCTATTCAAACCCAGGAGTGCAAGTTGAAAAAAAGTGCTGTAGCTTAATGAATCGAGGGACTTTGAGAGCGCCGTGAAAACAAGTGCGACAAGAAAAAAGTCAAAATTTAATTTAAAAATGTAATATCGAATCTTAGACTAAATGAAAGGAAATAGTGAGTTCCTTCCATCTTATGAAGGAAGATCTACAAAAATTAAATTGGAAGCAAAGAAAGAAATAGATTAAAAGAAATTTTCATTTGCTAAAGCAAGTAAATGAAATGTTACAAGTCAGGGGTTCTACAGTGAAGGGAATTAAAATGTATGAAACTTAATTGAAGTAAGGATAAGAGCCGTCCTTATTTTCCCGGCCACCCGGCTAAAAATAACATTTTGAAATTATTTTAATATAAACTGCCTGCGACGTTGAGATGGCCGTAAAACTGATCTCTAGAATAAGAAAGAGAGAATTATCTGGAATTATTTAAGTAACAGAAATTCCTTAATGGCTTTTTGACATTTTTTTATATTGTTTGTTTCTTTTTATTTCTATTTTTCATTTTTTTAATGCCATTTTTCGGTGAAGAAGAAGCTGAGCTCCTGTAATCAGTTTTTTCGTAGATTGGCTGTGCTTCTAAACCTCCATGATGACCTCTGAAGAACCTCTCAAGAATGAACAAGATTGCAAAAAGGTATGTAAAAATGAAATAAAATAATTAAGGTTGTTAACAGAGGAAAAGGGCAAGTTTCGCAAAAAAATATCTCTCCCATAAAAATTGATAGATGCCCATAGATATACCATCGTAACAACGTCAGAAATGCAAGGGAAAAATTTATAGCCAGGAAATAAAAATGGCAGCGGGAGAATAAGGCGCGCGCTCGGGCTCAGGGTAGTATATGAGACCCTTTTGTCGGGCTCAAACATTCCATTCAATAAATTTCGTTTTACTGCCATCTTGTAGAGGCAATTTTCTTTTGCTAAAACAATAAACCCTCTATGACAGCGGCGTTTGCATGATATTGGCACATACCGCGCACACCCGAATCCGCTACCGACGCCGTTTCGACTTAATTGCATAACATAATGGCCACTATGAAAGCGCCAACATTAACTTTTGTACAACAGCTCTCTTATTCTCCTGCCAAACATTCAAGACGGCTAATGTTGAGTAACGAATTGAGCCGTTTACTCCAGATTTACGGCTTTAATTTCGTCGGAATAAATAAAAAGGTGAGCTTATCTGTCTTTCTATTTTGTCATGCTGCCCTATCAGTAGCATTTATTTTACTTAATTTAGCATCAAGCGAGACAACGCAGGTACGCCTCATTTACCGTAAATATGACTTTGCTTTATGGCAAGTTGCTAGGGTACATAATGCTACGGTTTTTCTTTTATGGGTGCAGAACGTTGATTTAAGTAGCTAGAGGGGTGCTATGTGTGCGTAACTATTGTTTTTAGGATAAAAAAGTCATACCAACAACATATTGTCCATCACATTACCCTTACTAAAAGTAATAATATCCTGTATTTTATGAACTTACTACAAATAAGCTGTGAAAATTGTCCAAATGGTTGATGCTGTGGTCTAGTAAATACATTAAAACTTTCATATTTTCATCATTCGTATATTTTGACCATTAGCAAGCCGAGCGGATTAATAATTCGTTTCCATTAACGAATAATGAGCTGAGCAAACAGATTGAAAACTTCTTAAGATTTTTTTTCAAAAACACCTCCCTATTTATTTTCGACGTAAAAAGGAATTGTTAAAACTTCAACTTCTGCCCGGAGGGTTACTCTCGATCCACCGATCCCGACGAGTTTTCTTTTAGAAAACTTAAACGACATATTTTCTTTCGGTTTATTTTTAATCCTATTACCGATCGCTGAGAGTGAGAGAGCCATTTTAACCATAATCTCCCATCTTATACAAGTGGTGGAGATTTACACTCATAGAAAACACATTAACTCCAGCTCGAGGATTTCGAGTTGGCCCCGCGCATAATCGATGTACCCCGAAATTCTAACAGATTGCGTATGGTTTCCTTTAGTGATCCGTGAAACAGATGTTGCTACTCAACTTGAATAATGTAGATTACTATATAATTGTACTTTTGAAATTAGTTATGTTCTGGAAATAAAGGTGGAGGTTGGCTAAACACGAAGATCTACGAACTACGACTGCACCCTCCCATTTAAAATACATTAATTTAAAGTTTCAATAAATTCGTTGATATCATAAAAGGGAAACGAGAATTTGTAGGAGCCTGGAAACTATTTATAACGTACTAAATTTACAAATAAGTTAACGCAAAACCGTGTAAATGGGGGAGATTGAGATCCAAGATAGGAGATAAGCAATCCTACTACCACTTTCAATTCAATATCCTTTGGAGATTCCAATTCTGTATATTTACATTAAAATATAGACGCGTTTTGGAGCAAGTGGGCTTAAGAATACATCTGAATGAATCTATTTTTAGATTAATTTTAAATCTGTTTCACCTCCCGCGAACCTTGTCAGATTCAAGGAATTAATTTTAGGCTGCGAGTTACAGCGCCTTAACATTCCAGACGCCCTTTTCAAGTTTGAACTGACAATCCAACTGACGAACTATGCTTTGTGTCGTAACTTTACTGCTATTGATTACGTTCTCTGTAAATCCCGTCGTGGTTGACGAGAATGCACATGATTTGCTCACACATACATTTACAGAGGAGAACTTTGTGTACAGTTAGTTGGTAGTCTGGTGGTTGTATATGTCTAATACAATTATGATTATATTAGGTTCAGTTACAGGGCAATTCCTGATAGGAATTTATTGTTGCAGCAGAGGAAGTATGTCAATTTTCAGAAATGATCTGAATAGAGTATGAGTTGATCTATTCAACAATAATCCTACTTAAAATGTAGCTAATTGACATTTAATTTTGACTAAAATCTAATTTTAAAGACGCTTCCAAATGGCACGTGGAAAGCGAAATAAAATACAGGTTTATGTTGTAGCTATGACGATTTATATAAGAAGATTTCTATATTTAGAAAATTGATTCTGCAGATATTTGTACTTTTCGCAAGGTGGGATTGATGGAAGGGATTCAGGAGGCGCGAAAAGGTTCCTGTGTAATTTGTTAAGTGTCATTGTCAAGTGCGTATTTGATAAATGGAACCGTGCTTATGGAGATTAACAACGTGGTTTTGAAAAGGGAGCTAGAGATGACGCTTTGTCAATTTGTCTGCTTAGGGATGGACAAACCTTGTTTAAGATTGCGTCTTGGATTCATTATGCTTTTAGGGGCGTTTATTACACTAATAATTTCCATACTCACAAATGGGATTTGTCGCGCTTACCTGAAACAAAAATATTTTTTTTAGTTTAAGAACAGATACATTGAAGCAGTATTTTTTTTGTTTAAAAACTGGAACAAAAGATTCACTCGTTTATTTTGGATGTGCCTATTAACCGTCGTTTTTTATTTTTACACCCAGAGGGTAAAAACGTAAAACGTAAATTTGGTTTCCGAATGTGCTTCCAACATGTGTACACGGAAAAGCATGTATTTTAATTAAATGGAAAACAACTGAACTATTCATTAAGTTTGAAAAATATTGCGAGCTTGTCAGTGCAGATGTTGAATCTTTTTTTCATTACGCTTTAACAAGGAACATATTAAGCCGCTGCGAATTGTTTTGCAACTACAATTTATTATGTCCAGCGTGTTGTATAATTGTTTCAATGACAGCTCAGTTTCTGTAACAAGTTTATGTGTTGTTTGGAGTGGTGCTGGTGGAAAACTTTTTGTCCTGTCGTTGATCCTGTCAACTGCGGTCAAAGTTATTACGCAGTCCCACCAACTTTTTAAAAACTATTTTGTGCCCCCGGTGCACCCGAGGCCGGACACAAACTTGAAACATATATCAGCCAGAGAAATAGTTTCCATTAGCAAATTGATATATGGTTTTGGATTTTGTGGCATTGTTTATTCTTACCCTCGCATAATCGATCAACATTACGAATCTAGTTTTCGAACTGCCAAAACTTTATATGACTGGAACATGCAGTTCAACACATTTATTAGTGAACTGTTGTGCTCCCTGTTATAGTTCCACATATTCGAATCGCAAACGTTACACGTTAATAGTATTTCAATTTGCGTTCAATTATGATGCATTTGCGCTATTCTCTTCATTATTATGTGTTCGGAATAATTTATATTGAAATTTTAATTAAATTGCTACTAATGCAGAAATTTGTGCAATTGCTTTCATTAAAACTCCCTCAACGTAACTTCGAATGCCTTTAATTCCAGTAAGTGATTATATTATTTGATTATAAAAAATGTTTAATTAAAAATTACTCAACGAGAATAAATCAAAAATAGTATAATTGACTTCTACGAATATTTCAATTTGATTTGCCCTTAGCTTGTGCTTATTTAACGTGTTCACGTATTGAATAGTAGTTGTAATCTACGATGCTAATAAAATGATCTGCAAAAACTAACCAATGATCTCGAAATGTACAACACATGTTTATCAATTAGTAAGTTATAACCTAAATCTCTGGTTCTTGATTTACGAGCAATTAATTTTTGAAGATTTTTGAAATAATGATTTGCTAAAAACTGTCTGAAGCTGAAAATATAATGTATTCTTCGATTCTTCTTGGCCACCTGAAATGCAACATAAAATTTATCTTTTGTTTTATGGGTGTGAAAACTGATTGAAGAAGAGCATTTAACATTTTACATATTTAAATATAATGACAAAGCTTTTATCTCTAATAATTGATTTATAAATAAACCCTAAACAATATGGTCCATAATAGCCCGCAGTATAATTTTGTCTGATGTAACAGTAATTAAAATGTCATTTTCAGCGAGACAGTAATCATGTTAGCCCCACACAATATCTTATATGGTGGATAAACACAGCACGTCTTTGTTTTAACATAAGTGTGTTGTTTTAATATTGGATACTGATAAAATTGTTCTCGATTCGGTGGCAATTTTAACGCCTTTTTGTATTTTGCTGCACATGCAGAGGACATTAGTGTAATGTCTTTTAAAACCGCAGCAGCTTTGCTATCAGATTTTCGTTGAGTCTTTAATGTTATCAATTGATTTCAGACTATAGTATTCTCCTTATAACCTCTTAACAGTTTCTTATATGTAATTGGTACATAAGTACACTATTGCACTATAAAGAAAATAATTTAAAAGTGTATCAGTGAACATTTTCTTCAAACATGAATTTTTTGTCACATTAATTGCCAGTGCCACATTGTTATATTTCTTAAATCCATCTGTATACATTTCTGTAACTTTTTCAATCACTTATATTGTTATTAACCGATGCCTATGCTTGCTGAATCGAGCAAGCCTTCGCTGTAGAAAATGCCTCTTGCAGCTTTGCTGGACATCATTCTAAAATTGTGCCGGGAGAGTCATTCTCCAGATTCGATTATATACCACTGCCCAGCAAAACGAAAATTTATGTTTACAACTTTTCAGGCTCGGGCAAGCAAGAAAGTACGTTCGCTGCTCGCTGACTCGGGAAACCCTCACAATTGACTTTATTGATATTTGCTTTGCTTGGTATCCTTAATCATCTTAAAAAGTAGCTGTGTATGCTCGCTGACTCGGGCAAGCCCTCGCAATTTAATTTATTGATATCTGCTTTGCTTGATATCCTCGAGAATCTTAAAAAGTAACTGTGTATGCTCGCAGCTTCGCTGCTTGCTGACTCGGGCAAGTCCTCGCAATTTAATTTATTGATATCTGCTTTGCTTGATATCCTCGAGAATCTTAAGAAGTAGCCGTGTCTGCTCGCAGCTTCGCTGCTCGCTGACTCGAGCATGCCCTCGCTATTTAATTTATTGATATTTGCTTTGCTTGTTATCCTTAAGTATCTTAAAAAGTAGCTGTGTATGCTCGCAGCTTCGCTGCTCGCTGTCTCGGGAAATCCCTCGCAGTTTAATTTATTGATATCTGCTTTGCTTGGTATCTTTAAGTATCTTAAAAAGTAGCTGTGACTGTTACAATTTAAAAAAAAGAGAGACGGTGACCAGCAAAACAAAAATTTGTTTACACTTTTCATACAAGGGCAAGCAAGGGAGTATGTTGACTGCAGTTTTGTTGGCCATTGTCTCTACCTAGTTAAAGCTACCTCTGCTCGAAACTCCGCTACTCGCTGACTCGGGCAAATCCTCGTCGTAGTTATTGCCTGTAGCAGCTTTCCTGGTCATCGTTCTAAAATTGCACTAGAGGCATCCTCCTGATTTGCTTTCTATCGTCTCAACTCTCTTAAAATTGTAGCTTTCCATGCCCGCAGCTTCGTTGGCTATCGCCTACTACTATACTCTATTTATTATAAGAAGGACTTTTATGAAGCACAAAAATACGAGTTAAACGGTCAGTAACGCCCACGGTCGTTGGACATTTATTGGTTTCTCACTTAAAAAATGTTCCAAATGTTCTCGAAGAGTCTTGGCAAAATATTTTCTTCCAATTTCTGAGAGTTGACAATCAAAGACTTTTGAACGAAGGTGTATCATTAATAACTCACGAAAAGTGTAATAATTGCGATGAACATATTATTAAAGAGGAAGATAAAATGTGACAACTCGACCACAATATTAACAATGTAATAGATCATGATATATTTTTTTTGCATTCAATATGCTTTTTTATTGAAATTTTAACTTAATACTTAATTAATAAAACAAATGACAGTTCAAATTATTATTGATGCTACAATTTCAAAAAATTATCGGACGTAGCGCCTTAGGTTCATTTGATTTGTATTATGCACCTCTAAGTATCCGTCCTCAGTCATGATTCGCTTTGAAAGATTGGGCTACCATGCTCAAACTTGACCTTTCTTAAAACGAATAAAGTATACAGTAAAATATTTGCTTTGTTTTGGAAACTAAAGTGCATTAGATTTAGATATGTGCGTTATTAAACAAACAAAACAAACTAGAATAAGGTACGTAAGTTTTAGCAAACAAAACATATTACAGTAAGAAATGTGCATTATTTTGGTAATCAAAACACACTGTTGTCGTGAAGGGCGATACATAAAAACGCGATTTGTAAAAACTTTTTATGTTTGTCAACCTATAACAATATATATTCTTCTTAAAATTTGGCCCTTGACACTCGCAGCTTCGCAGCTCTCCGCTAAAGCGAATGCTTAAATTTTTAAAAAGAATATATAATGTTATAGGTTGACAAACATAAAAACTATTTGTTTGTCTATCTATAACATTATATATTCTTCCTAAAACTGTGTCCTTGACACTCGTAGCTTTGCTGCTCGCCGAGATTCGCGAAAGCGAATCCTTTAGTTTTTATACATCGCTCTTTGGGACAACACATATAACGTAATACAGCTGTTGCTCAAAAATGTGGGTTTATTTTAGCAAATAAAACATTTGAATAAGATTCTTCTTAAAATTTGGCCCTCGACACTCGCAGCTTATCGCCCTTCAGGACAACAATGTTTTGTTAGCTAAAAGAATATATGTATCCTATTCTAGTGTGTTTTGCAGTTCTAAACAATGCACACATCTTATTCAAATATGTTTTATTTGCCAAAATAGACCCACATTTTTGAGCAGAAGCTGTACTACATCGTATGTTTTTTTGTCCCGAAGGGCGATATTTAAAAACTTAAGGATTCGCCTTAGCGAAGCTGCGAGTGTCAAGGGCCAAATTTTAAGAAATATTTATAATGTTATAGATTGTCAAGTAAATAGATATTATAATATTGCAGGTTGACAAACGTAAAAACTGTTTATTTGTCAATCTATAACATTATATATTCTTCTTAAAATTTGATCTTTGACATTCACAGCTTCGCTGCTCGCCGAGATTCGCTAAAGCGAATCCTAAAGTTCCTAAATATTGCCCTTAGAGACAACAAATCATACGATGTAGTGCAGCTTTTGCTCAAAAATGTGGGTGTATATTAGCAAATAAAACATTAGAATAGGATGTGTGCAATGTTTAGAAAAGCAAAACATACTATAATAAAATACATATATTTTTTTAACAAAGAAAACACATTGCAGTAAGAAGTGTGCATTGTTTTGGAAATCAAAACACACTTTTGTCCCAAAGACAACAGGGTGTTTTAATTGCCAGAACAATGCACATTTCTTTCTGTAATGTTTTTTGTTTGCTGAAATAATATACGTATCTTATTCTAGTTTGTTTTGTTTGCTTCTTGCAGTTACAAGAAGAGCCAAGTTTGGGCATGGTAGCCCAAACCTTTCAAAGTAACTCAAGATTGAAGAGGATTCTATATACTTAACGCTCCGTTCACGCAATTTATGTCATTTATTTTTATATTTATTAATTTACATAAACATTAAAATTTCAATTAAAAAGTATCACATGAAATACAAAAAAAAAATATATTTTTTTAGATTCTGTAGAAGATTTGGTGGTGATATATTCAATCCAATTGTTCCACTTGTCTGAAGTTGTTAATGATGCACCTTCATTCAAAAGTCTCTGGTCGTTATTTCTTTTAAAAGTGTTATTGTTGATTTATATATATATATATATATATATATATTTGTTATGCGCTCATACTATTTCAATAAGATTTTCTTCATTATTGTAATAAATTATACATAACACACTCAGAGATTGAAAGAAAACTTTTTGCCAAGACTCTTGTACTAGTACTATTTAAGTACTCAACTACGGTTGTGGTCACCTTTAACTTTCGACAACATTAGAAAGCGTGATTTTTTAAGTGACAAACGAATAAAGGGATATAATGGATAGATTATACCTACGTTGAGGTAACATTGACCATAAATGATGGATTTTATTAATCAAATGGGCAAAAAGACAATAGCGTTTTGCTCCTAAGATTAGTTGATGATTATTAAGATAGATTGCTCTGGAGTATAAAATAGCTAAGATCACAGCGAAACATATGAAGAGCATTGCAATCCATGTCCTCCAGACTCCTTGGTGACCTCTTTTATGTTATTTTAATTTCTACTTCATTATTGAAATGTTATTCGAATTTCAACTAAAACTCCTATCTTATGATTTTTTATTGTCTCTACTACAATCTCAAGAACAAAGTTCTGTAGGATTCATCGAGAAGTAATGGTTTTCTATAAACCTAGAGCCAAGCTTGGTCTGGCGCTGAACGTCTTGAAGATCTAAGCGAATCTTTCAATCCTAGTACATTATATCTTAACCTTGGTACGCTCATATGACGAAATTAAAGAAAACATATATAAAAATTCAATTCTTGCTACATGAATGAACAGGTAAAACACCCAAAAACTTCCTTGCGGTCCATATACCGAAGATTGATGATTAAAGGGAAAACTATGGAAGAACTAAACAGCGAAAGTCCTTTCAGATAGCAATAAGTGGCTTAAAAATGAATAGTGGAAGTTTTGATCCATGTTTTTGGGCGCCTTACAGTCGTGTTTGGATAATTCAAGACGGAAAAATTGCCATGTTATTATCGGTAATATTAACATAAATATTATTGACGGAGATTTACTCTTGTGTCACGAGTACCCTTAATTTGCAAGACGAATATGGGTTTAAGTCTTCTATAGACGTGTCTGATAGAAGCCATGGCCAGTCACAGACCTGCTTGGTTCATATATTTCTTAAATATGATGGAATGCTGAAGCGGGTATTGTTCGTTAATGATCAAGCTGAATGATGAACCTTTTGTAAGATGTCTCCCGGCTCCAATGTAAACGCTCTGTAACAAGTGGTAAACGTGGCGTCAATACAACGATGGTATTTGCTGTTAGTGCTGCTGGCCTATATATTCCACGAATGATAATTTTTAAGAGAAAAAAATCATCCTGATTTTAAAATTTGAGCACCTCCCGTAAGTATTGTTTCGGACACAGAATCCATTAATTCAGATCTCCTTGTTATGAGGCTGATACATTTCCAGAAGCATATTAACTGCAACACAGCAAAAATTTGGAGGCTTAAGAGTTTGCTAGGAAGAATGGGATCATCTTACTTCAACTGCCTGGACATACCACCCACCGTTTACTACCTTTGGACATCGCAATTTTTGGTCGTCTGCAAACTTATTATACACAAGCTCAGGAAACGCTCCTTCGCTTATATAAAGGAGATAAAATATATCAAACACAAATTTCAAAATTACTTAATGACGCACAGTGTGTTTTGATTGCCAAAACAATGCTCATTTCTTACTGTAATGTGTTTTGTTTACTTATTCCAGTTTATGTTGTTTGCTTCATAAAGCATACATATACCTAACTCTAGTGGATTCAAGTTTTTAAAACAAAGCACGTATCTTACTCTATACTCTGGCCGTTATAACAAGACCCAAGTTTGCGCATAGTAGCCCAACCTTCCAAAGCGACTCAAGACTGAAGAGGGTTCTATAAACTAAGGGATGTTTTATACGAAGCAAATGAAACTAAAGCGCTACGTTCGCATATTTTTTGAAATTGTATTAACAGTAATAATTTTAATCGACTGTCATTTA
>JAUIMW010001608.1:0-12151 GCA_033557785.1 Enochrus cinctus
ATAAATCATAATACTAATATAAGTTAACAATAGTGATTGTGTAGTTGTATTCAACCATTTGATACATCCAAAATGTAATATCCAATCCAATCCCTAGGATATTGTACGAATTCAAACTTTCATCAAGAGCTACTTAGTATCAACGGTCTTTTCAAAACACTGGTCCTTCGGTTAATGAACAGTAAAGAATTTTTACGAACTTAAATGGTCTTATTAGAGGAAAAATTAGTAGGTTTGTCCCTCATACAAAACTGCGACTAAGCTTGAAGTGGTTTGGAGCTCTTTTAAATCAGTAGCTCCTGATTTTATCAGGCCGAAGTTGCAGGGGTTTGGATTTTCTGAGAGTCTGCTGTCTTTTCTTCAGTCTTATCTTCAGGAAATTCGGTGGTGCTCAGGTCATGGCTGATCTATTGTGCTACTTTTAGAGTTTCAGGTTGTTTGTTAAAAATGATATTTCCGGATCGTTATTGACATTTTTTAACACTTCCTAATTCATGTTTGTTTCCTACTTTGAGCCATATCTGTTCAATAATATTTAAGCTAGAAATCAAGATGTGTAATGGAAAAAGCATATGTCTAATGAATATGTTATTTGTGAAGCCTGTAGTAATGATTTTTTTGCGCTCGATAATCACGATAAAAGCTTAAGAGAACTTACGCGTCAACTAGACATTTTACAAGAACCCGGTGGTTCAATTTTTGGCAGATAATTTGGGCATAAGTTCCGTAAGGAATGCTAGATGGTGTCGTAACTGGTGAGGAGATGCATGTGAGTTTGTATGCAAACAAATCATCAGGCATCAAAATAGAGGACAAAAATAAGCCAAAAACTCATTATTTTCCTTGAAGTTCATGGTTTGGCACATCATGAATTCTAATTCCACCAAGACAGACGATATTATTTGAGCATTTTAAGTGAATTCGTCAAAAAAAGTTTCAGAAAGGCCAGAATGAAGTGAAGTGAAAAAATAATTCACTGAGTTTGCATAACGAAAATTCACTATCGCCTACCACAATTTTTACATAATAGAAGAACTCCTTTCAGCGACTTTTAAGAGATACTTTAGGCCTATAATATATAAACCTTATCAGTGCGTTAAGGGGGCTTAAAAATAATATTTACACAAATTACACATTTATGTAGCTAGGTAAAAAATAGCGATGAGTTGAAATTGAAATTATTATTCGGTCATTTATAATCTAATATATGTACTTGATTTGTATATAGGCTACGCACATAAACCTCAGTATATTATGAATGGACAATCATTTCTCGGATTTCGCACAAGTAAAATTATGAACCAATTGTAAAATTTAATAAAGAGTTAAAATAATATTGCAACATTTTTATGTATCTTGACAATATTTTGAATGTGTATTTTCATATTTTTTATTTGCTAATCAGGTATTTGGTTATTTAGATTTGGGATCTACAACAGAAGACGTCAAAGAAATTGGGATTCCCAAAACGGCAACCACTGCACATCAAGCATAAAAGTACAAAGTCAAAGAAAAAAAACAATATATGAGGGTGTTCCAATAAGTACTTAGTCTACAAAATAAAACCAAAATTTTGGAGAAGTTGCGATTTATTTCTCAACGTCCAATTTCTTTAACTCTAAAAAAATACGTTTTCTCGAGGTCTACAATGTAGGCCTTCATGGCGCTGATGACTCAAATTTCTGTCCGGCGAGTGACTTTTTCAAGTTTGGAAAGAAAGGTATAAGAGCACTTTTTTCTGCTCAATAATTCGGCACAGTACAACCCTGTGGTGGTATTGTCTTTCTCCAGTTCCATTTTTTGACAGTCGCCATCGAAGGAGAAGAGTCACCGTACACAGCTTCCGATCGATCTTTGATTTCGCTACGCGATTTCCCTTCCAAAAACAAGAATCGAATCACCGACCGATATTGCTCTTTTTCTATTTCTCAAAACTACGTGTCCGAATTGGCTGAAATTTCGACAGTAGCCGACTACAAGAATGTACTACACGATAATAAATTTCTTTTGCGGTAGTGGCACCATCGTTCAAGCATAAAAGTACAAAGTCAAAGAGAAAAATACAATAAGCTTTTAAGTTAAAGTAACACTAATCCTAGGAAACTATTTGGAATCATTTCAAATGCATAAAAAATTAATAATATATACCCAAGACATAACAAACACAGGTGTTTTTTTTAAAAGTAAAAAAAATTATTACTCCTGTACAGATTTTGTCTTAAGATATTCCAGTATGCACAAATTTTTTTTAAGTTTGGAAAAATTTCGTTATACAATGAAAAGATAATAAGAGCCAGAGGAGAATTTATTCCCAAATTTGTGCGAACGTTTTTTTTTTAATAGAAAATATTCGTTTAAATATGAAGCGTGACAGAAAATCTGAACAATCAATCATAGTATTTATTATTTTGTAAACGAACATTAGGTCATTGAAATACATATCTTCTGCTACTTTGATATAATTTGCATTTTATTTTTGCTGCGCCAATCCTTTTGTTGTAATTGATTTCAATTTTATATGTAGGTCGTTACATGTAAAATTCATATTAATTATATTTCTAAACGAAGTACAGTGTATCATGGTATGAAGGAATGCAAACGCATCTTTTCTTTTATGTCTGCGTAGAAGAAAGTATACATTTTTAATACATCGCTTTAACAAGATCAGTTTCCAAGATAACTGTTTTTATGCGGAGAATTTCGCACTTCAGGTTTTGTCCTAAATAACAAAAGAGTATATTTTAGATAGAAGAGATAAAAAAAACTTTTTTTTTCGTAATTTTTTTTTAATTCAAGTTATTTTAAACTAAAACTCAATCATCAAAGCGAACACAATATTTATTACATTCAAATAGCTATTCGTTTCAGTTTTATGCCCAGTCTCCAACCAAATAATGAAACTTCTTATCCTCTCTTCTACACAGGCGCTACATATAACTTAACCTCTACCTTATCTTATTCCGCTTGAATGCACAGATTAAATGTTTTAACTCACATGTTTACCCTTTGAAAGCGATGCGCGCGTCGACTTGACTTACTGTCTGCGTCTAAACAAGGCATTAAGTATATATTTTTTAATAGCAGGGTCATTGTGGAGAAGTTTTTGTTTTCTGAACTACGAGAAAGTTGAAAAGGTTTTATGCAGTTTATATATAATATAGTAAATAATACTAAAAATTCACGAATAAATCAATGACCCACCGCCATTTCTTGATTTTCTGCTCTCATTTACAGTTAATTAATCAATTTCTCATTCGCCAGTTAAATTTTTTAATTTTTCACCATCTATCGAGGTTTTCATTTCTTAAAGTCAGAAAACAAATTTTATTAACCAGACATTATTATTTTATTACAGGAAAAACCATTGTAGCTACAACCGTTTAAATGAAGATGATTTAGTATTTTATTTTCAGAATGATTACATGTACCGGCATGATATTTTTATATTTTGTTATTTATAACGTAAATAAAATATTTTCTGTTTTATTTTACGGAACTGTTTGTAAAGAGAAGAATAAATTTTACATACTTTTTTTAAACCAGTCTGTCGTTTTTTTATTTCAACTTTACTCCACTGAAAACCGTCGATACCATTGTTTAAAAGCTTTTGTGAACGAGGCAATTTCAGCGTTAAACTATTATAACAAAAAGAATGTAATTGACTTCAATTAAAATATCTAAAAATTAATTAAAATAGCCAAAATTCTAAAAAACCTTCTTCAGGAGATATATAATAAAAATAAAATGTTTTTCTTTAATGTAAATAAGAAACAACTAGATTAAAAAATGAAAAAGTTCATGTTTTTATATATAACAGTGTGCTTACTTTATTGAATCGTAATAATTGTAAGCCGAATTTTGCGTATCTTTTTTAAAATTACAACTAATGTTTTCGTTCTTTTTAATGTGTAACATTTCACTAATAAGTTTTTGTGTTCTGTATATAAAATTTGTGTATTATCAAAGCCAAACGTGTTTTGACTTTCGTGTGCATGTGTGCTTAAACTTATGTTGTTATTATTATGACTAACATTTCTTAGTAATTGTAATGATTCTCCAAAATAAGAAATGTTACAGTTCTTACATTGAATCTTCTATACAGTGTCGTGTTTGTTTAGACTGTTTTTGTTTTTAAAAAGGTAAAAAATGATTAGCTTTATTATTATATGTAAAAGTTACACGAAATTTTTGTTTTTTTTTTTAAATTGTTCAAAGAATTTTATTTTTTTGTTTGTGTATGGTAATGATATGAATCCTTTATTCGTTTATTTATGTTCTAAAGGTTTGTAATTATTGCAATGCAAGTGTACTCGTTTCTTTATTGAGTTTTTAATGATGTTTAATGGATAATTGTTTCATTAATTAATTAATTAATTAATTCATCAATTGTAACATTCACTATTGTGTAACTGGAAATGTCATTTTTTTGTGGGATGCAGTGGTTAGAGTCAAAGTGTATTTATGCCAGTGTTTTTTTTGGTACCAATTGATTTTTATTTGGTTATTGTTATTAATTTTCACTTGTTTAATTAATTTTTAGATATTTTCATTTATTTTTATTTCTTCATATACTTCCATTTTTACTGGTTTGGATTCTGAATATGGAGAAGCATTTTCTTTAACTACGAATTTATGGCTCTTTTCATAAATTTCAGCCGTTTTAATTGCGTTTTACTTATGCATCCACCATATTTGCAAAAATGCAAAATCACGATAAATTAGTTATTTTATGTCGCACAATATTGTATATCGCATAGAAATTCTTACAACAATAAATATATAAACAAAAAAAAAAGAGCAAAACATTTAATAAGTAATTTTAGTAAACAAAAATTACAAGACATGAAACAAAAGATTATGAGCATTTTTTTTTTTAAATTTTGTTACGACTTTGTAAGCTGCAATAATAAAAACTGTCAATTATTTAGCTCTTTGGAGGCATATCTATCAAAGATGATCCTAGGTTTTTGAACGCTAACATTTGACTGAATCAATCTAGGTAGTTTTGATTTTTTAACAGCTTTTTTTCTACTTCTTATTGGTTTTCGTAGTTTTGGGATTCGGCTTATTGGCAATTTAGAATTGGTTTTAAGTTCACTCTGCTTGTTGTTACAATAACAAGGTACAAAAACCGTTATTTCGGGGCAACCACACGTTGGTTTCAAGATAGAGAGATAACCAGTGCTACAGCCTTTTATGTTTGAATTTACAATACTGTAACTGGATTTACTTTCCACACTTTTTAAATAAATTGTATTTCTCTTAGAGTCTGGTAAATTATCAACAATGGAAGAATTATTTTCACTGTGAATTGTGGGTGACAAGGAATTACTGGTTAATTGGTCAGAACTTGTTTCTGAAAATAGAGATGGAGAGTCTTCGCTTGAGGTTTCTTCTATTATCACATCTTTTCTCACATCAGAAGGTACAAAGTTAGTAAGAATTTGGCGACTACTTATTTTATTGTCCATTGAATTTTGAAATTTGTTTGTCCTAGATGGTTGAGAAATCGAAGACAATAAAGATTCTGAGCTAGTTGAATTTTCTTCTTTATTGTGTAACTTAAATGTATTTTCAAAATTATTCCAAATTTTTTTTGACTTATCGACTATCTTAAAATTTTCCAAATTACTTTCTTCTTTTGCGCTTGTCAAATCGCTCATGTTGCAATCTGACTCACAACTTTGATATGGGTCCCAAATATCACTCTGCACTTGTTTGTGTTCTTTAGGCACTAAAATATGTCATTGGGTAAAAATATGATAATATATAAAACATGTTACCAAAAGATAGAATTGGCGCTAAGTTATTATTAGATCCAATATATTTTATACAATTATCAATTGCACTGAGATAAAAGAACGGCATTGATTGGGTATCCTTGTCTACTTTTGGTATATATGTATTAGCTTGTACTTCAACAGAATGGTGCAGACATTGCTTTGGTGGTGTAAACTCATGTAAGTTAGAAAAAGGTGCATCACCATATTGTCTTACATTTTCAAGACGTTCCATCTTGTTGATAGAACAAGCATAAATATTTTCATTTTGTAGGGAAGCTGATTGGGAAGAAAAGAATTGGGTAGGATTTTGGTAATCATGATCAGTGCATGTTCCATTTTGAAACTGACCAAAATTATTTACATTTTTAGATAAAGTGCTCCAATTAACCATGTTCACTTTATTTGGGTCTTTTTGTTTCTCACAGTAATCTGTTGTATTTACAATAGTTTCAGAAGAACAGCTTTCCAAAGAAATGCTTTCAGATTTACGTCTGTTACTTGGGTAATTATCTTTGTTTAGATAATAATACGTATTGTAGCATGTTTGTGAAAGCTGCATACTTGAAGTTCCTTTGAAAATAAAATGTTCTCTATTCATGGGGTATTCATATTTAAAGCATAATAAATACCTTGAGAACACTGATAATTTTTGGTGGACTGTTCTCTTTGAGGACTATGATCTGATTCCATTCCCGCCTCAATATTAGGTTGAGATGTTGAGGGTTTAAAAGAAATTATACCTTAAAAATAAGTTTCGATACAAGTATTGATCAAGTGTCGTATGCTATGAACTTACTATTTTCAAGATGACGTTTAGAGTGTACTAAAAATTAATTACTATTAATAAATAAAATTAGTAAAACAGCCCTTACTTTTAGTTCCATATTTTTGATGGCAGTTCAAGTTAGAAAACAATATAGAAGGTTTTAGGTCACTTATGAAAATATTTTCATTATTAACAACTTTCAAATTAGAATTTTTAACTTTTCTTATGATTTTTCGTTTTGAATCAATTATACTCCAAGAAGTATTTTCATCGGAAATCACCTGTGTACATTGAACCTTTTTGTTTTTTTGTTTTTTATGCATCTTTTTCCAGACGATGTTAGATTTTTCCTGGGTTTCATTTTGATAGGACTGATATTCTACAAATACTTAAAATAAGTACAATACCAAAATTGGAAAATACTTTAAATGATATACCTTTTTCAATTTCTAATGTATGGTTTTGCCTTTTGTTGCTGTGAATAAAAGTGTATGAATATTGAACACCAGAATCTGTAATAAAAAAATAATTCATTTTTATCCTTTTTTGTAAAAACCTCTCGCCAACCTTTAAGAATATTTGTCTGGGTTTCTTTATTGGGAGTGTGATTAGTATCTTTTTCTGGTTTTTCAATCCTACTGTAATATACTCGGCTTTCATCACTTTGGATATTGTCTGTACCGTAACTAAACATATTTTTCTTTTCTCTTGGTTTACATTTACTCATATTATTCAAAGATGATAAATTAGAATTGTCTCTATTTGGTGGGGAAGCCAAATATATATATTTTTCTAAAGATATTTTTGTAAAATTATCTATAGATTTACAAATGGTGCTTTTATTATGATTTTCTGGGGAAAATTCATCTGACGAATAGTTTTTAAAATACTCTATAACTTTCATAAGACTGTTATTTTTATTAACAATAACTGTCGATTTACGATCTGAATTCTTCATTTTATTGCGTGTTTTATCTTCTTTCTTAAAAAACTGAAAGAATCGTATTTCATACGAAGGGATTGTCCAGGGAAATTCCTGGTCATGTTGAAAATTAATGTAATTTTGTAATTTCGAATTGTACATTTGATAATTTTGTGTTTTTGGATAGCCATTGTGAGATTGTTCTGTAGTACATTCATATTTTATGTGTTTTATGTCATCCTCATCTAAGGGCAGTGACTGTAAACTAGGAGGATATGGAAGGGCTTGGTGTGGTTTCTCATTTATAATAGATTTTCTACAGCATTTTCCTGGCATGCTTGCCAAGATTAAATTGTCTAGTCCTATTTCTTGCAGCTTTGCTTCGATGTGCTTTTTAGGATGACTAATTTCTGTAGTACGTATTTGTGGATATTTTGCTCTAGGAGTTTGTTTCTTTCCAGAAAATTCAGGTAGAGAAGATTTGTCGACTGTATAAGGTAAGGCTAAATCACTGTCATCATTTTCTGAAGGAGAAGATACAGTTAATTCTATTTGAAGCTTTTGCACATCATCTATTGGGCGAAAATAATCCTCATTTCCTAGCATGACTAAAACATTTAAAAAAATTATTTGTGACATACAAATTAACCACATCGATTTCAAGTTAAAATTGAAGAACTTTAGTTATCATTCATACAACAAGAATTATTTATATTCTCTAGATTTTTTAAATATAGTTAAAAAGTGGTATTTCACATCTATAAGTATTATAAATTAAGAACTTTGTTCTTTATACTGTATGATTGTCTATATATTTAATAAATGTTTGTTATATTGTTACCATAACTCTGTGAACGTGGAGTCTGAGAAATTTTTCTTGCTGAAATATATTTTGTCAATACATATTTATATGAGATAAAAATGAATGTAAAATTCTTACGTTCTAAGTTTTCTTCATTTTCTTAAATAATAAATGGTTAGTAATCACGCCAAAATTTATTTAAAAAAAACTTACCTGTCATAGAAGCTCTTGTTACATGCAATTGGTTTGTTGTCGAAACATTTTTACAGAAGCATAATTGATCTATAAATTTACAAATATATTAAAAAAAAACTTTATCATCTTTTAACCTTGAACTAAAGTACTAAGTTTCACTATTCGTTTATCGGGGGCAACCTTCAAAATACAATTTGTAGTGATTCTTCCTTTTTAACTTGATTACTATTCATTCATAATTTTATAAATTATATTTATTTGTTATTATATATTTATTTATTTATTTATTCTTAAAATATTTAGTTCCCTAGGTTTTTTTTATGAATATTAAAATGAATTACAATAGTTTTGGTTTTCTTAATTTAAAAATTAATCCTTTAGTTCAAGATCACAGGTGTGTTTTTGTTTTTAAAAGTAAATAATATCTTTATACTATATTATTATATGACAAAAATACTAATCTAAAGGAGTACACCACTTTATATAATTGGTTCAAACTTAATAAAATTTGCAATGAATCCACCATAAGTATAGTTGATTTTTTCTTTTTGTCAAATTATATTGGTGAACTCAAATTAGTACCAGAATATTCGACATTTAGTTCTGTTTTCTTTTGCACACAGAAAATAACCAGAAAAATTACGTGAGTCCACCATCAAAGTATTAAAAACAAGTTATCTTACCCTTCATTACATATATTTTTGATTCTATTATTCGTTCAATATCTAAAAAAGGAGTCATATTCAACTTAATAAATTACAAATTTGTTTATTTTAGACTAATTAATATAAAATAAACTTTACCTGCTTCTACATTTTTATCACTAGTTATAGGTCTTGCTTTTGCTGGCTCTCTCATTATTTTCATTGAATCGTCAAGATAAGATAACCTTTTTGGTGGAACAATTTCATCTTCACTTTCTTCGTCATATGACTCTTCACTGTCGATTACATCAGAGTTTTTTTCGTAAACAGGTAATTTTTGGAGTCTTTCTATTTTTTCATCATACATAACTTCTTGTGTCTCATTTGGTGTTTTATCAGCCTCACCAAAAACCTCATATTTTTCTTCTTGAGGAAATTGTTTTGTTTTTTGTATTTTATCACCTTCTTCAAATTTTCTTTCTTCAGACAATTGTACTGAAGATTTTTCCTCACGGTTTTCTTCTTGAGGAAGTTGTACCGTTATTTGTATTTTGTCGCCCTGCTCAAGAGGTATAGATTTCTTTTCTTCGTAAGATTGCACAGGAGGTGTTGATTTCATGATATTATCTATGTTTTGTACCATATTGGGTATTTGTTCCTTTATAGGTATAGAGTCTACTATTTCTTGTATAGTTTTGTTTATATCTTCATATTCCTCTAAAGATTTAGATTCTTTTACTTCTTCCGACTCTAAAGGAACTCTATATTCATTTGCTGGTGATTTATCAGTTGTAATAGAAGGGAGACTCTCTTCAGAACTAGATTTTTTTTCAGTAGTTTGTTCAACAGAACTTGTTATCATTGTACCACTTTCATTTTCTTTTTTTTCTACTACTCCTGCTGACTTAGGTAATATGATAGCAGTAGATAAGTTAACATTTTGCTTTTCTGCTTTGTTTTCTTTATTTGTTGAATTGACAGGTTTTTCTTCGTCAGTTGATTCATCGCTACTTTCACTTTCTCCTTCTATCAAATTATCTAAAATATATATTTAAGGGATATATAATTCTATTAATCTCCGTTGTTGTAATTGATTAATATTTTAAAGTAATACCTAATTCATTGAGATGCTCACAAATCAATAATCTGCAAGCATCTGGGCATCCTACTCCTTGGTAAATTTTCCTATTTTTATCTCTTATTGCTATAACTCTCAAAAATAAATCTTCAGGACTTAAATGGTCTTCAGCCTGCATATTTTTGAAAGTTTCTCTGCAGGGCCCTTTGCATTGTTTCATTACATTCATAGTATGCTCAATTTGTTCTTCGGTAAGTTGGAGACCTGATGACACTATTTCTGCAATCACCAAATTTTTTATAAGAATCAGACCTCCAAGATGCATCTGTTAACATCGCCACATGCAGTGGAAAAGGTTTTTAGTGGAATTATTGTAAAGTGCATGATTGCATTTGCAACATTTTAGAAATATGAATTATTAGTAATGAAATTGTATGGTATAATGTAATTTTATGTTAAAAAAATTACCTTTAGGTTCAGGTTCTCTAGCTGAAAAATAAAATTAATCGATAAGATATATATATTTAAATAGGGGTTTTCCTAGTGATTGAATAAATATCTTAGTGACTAACTCGAAAATATTCCCACAATTTTAAGAAGTGTATTTCTATATAGAAAAAAATAAATTAATTAAATCTTACCATTGTTCTCACCTATAAAAAAGAAAAATCGTAAAATTAATTTTAAACAATCCAATTTATAAATAGCATCTCCGTAGAAGGTCTTATTTAATTTTTTATAATTTTTAAATGAAATCTACTATTTTCAATATGAAATAAATTTCACAACTGCTGTACGATTATTTAAGACAAAACAGCATGACGGTTTCAATAAAATGACTATACTGTGTTCATAATGCCAATGCAAAAGAAAACGATAAAATCACACAATGCCATATTTAAAATAATACCTTGCATTGAGACATCCCAAAATAAGGAAAGTAACTTACTGCTATCCTCTTGTTGAAGAGCAAGCTCTAGTTGTTGTTGAGACTCAGATACTGTGATAAAAATATAATATTATAGTTCCAATAAAAAAGTAGTGAACAGCAAAATATCAACTAATTTAATTGTATCTTTAAAAGAGGAGTTGGTAGAAGAAACATTATATGACCCTTCATGAGACATTGCAAATTATTATAAAAAGATATTATTTTACATTATGAACAATGTCCATCTTTTTAGGTATATTTTAATATATATATATATATATATATATATATATATATATATATATATATATATTTCCCATTGCTATCAATAAATAATTCAGATACACTGTACAAAAACCGATTGTGAAGGACTTGATTAGAATAAAAATTACTAATAACAAAAAAACTTTTTTTGCATTGTCTAGGTCTTTTCGTATTTTGCTTCATTTAAGAGTAAGTAGTGGGAATATTCATAAAATGATATTTCCAAGTTTGTTGGAACCAAATTGTTCGCAATTTGGCCTTAAAAAATTTAATTAATACATTTCACTCATAATAAAATTAGATATTTTCTACAACAAATTGTGTAAAAATTACTTTTTGTTCCTAATGAGTCTCCTGATTTAGTACTTAGTACTTCCATATCTGAAAATAAAAATGTATTAATTTTATTTAAATATATTTCATTTAATTTATTTATCAATAAAAATATAAACATAAATACATTCATGTCAAACGTCAAAAAATGGTAATTCCATTTACATGATAAAAGTTTTATTTACAAAAATAACACAAAACTTTTTTTTATCTATGAATATTTAAAACTAAGAAAATTTAAAACTTTATCTGCACACTGTTCGCTACCTAAAATTCTGTCTGATTATTACTAAAAAATATTCTAACTTTGCATTATTTCTCGAATACAACGCACTGAGTTACCCCGGACAACTAATTGATGATGTACTAGATCATCCTATGGTGCACTAGATCAACCTGTGATGCACTGGATCACCCTGGAATGCACTAAATC
>JAUIMW010001609.1:0-12151 GCA_033557785.1 Enochrus cinctus
TATATATACTCTTAATTAAGGATGAACTTATGTTATAGAGTACCTAGAAGATATTCCGTCTTAATGCAATTATCTACCCAATTTCAATATAGGAATGTTCAATTCATTTTTAGCAATAGCAAACAGGTACCTGGGGACATGGAATGTCCTCCAGGTATACTTCTATCTATATATTCTTTGAAACATCTAGATAATTCTATGTTTCTTTAATCAATAGAATGAATTACCCTCAGATTCCCTAGTGTCCTTCTTTAATTGTTGAAAATTAATTAATCATTCCTATATTGAAAAACTTCACAAAAGAGGAAACACCAGAAACATGGAATGTCCTCCAGGTACTCCAAAACGTACGCTGTTTCTATCGATTAGTAAAACATAGAGAAATAAATAGTTATTAAGTTGTTTGAACAACTATTAAGAGTAAATAGATGGTAATGCACCTGAAGGACATTCCATGTCCCCTAGAATCCCTGGTGATTATTCTCTAATTGTTAAAAATCAGTTAACTTTTACCTGGAGGACATTCCATTTCAGGTACACTGCTATCTATATACTCTCATTAGTTGCATACAAATCTTGACAATAATTTGTAACAAATCAAACGTAGGTTATGGAATACCTGGAGGACATTCCATGTTCTTCAGATCCCTTTGTGATCTTTACTTTCACTTGTTTTTATTCTATTCTAACATACAGCTGTTTGATGATTTTTTTTCCAACGAAAAAACACATCTTTAATGTTTTTGAAAATAGAATTCAATATGTTATAAAAAAGAACATCAAGGCATTAATAGGATGAACAAAGGTTATGAAATACCTAGAGGACATTTTATGGACACTTTTTACGTTGTTTTTAATTCTACTTACATTCTTTTTGAAAATAAGAGTATAAATATTACAAAAAATGGAACATCATAAGCTCTGAGGGACATGGAATGTCCTCTGGGTACTCCATAACATACGTCATTGCTATTAACTAATAAAACATAAAGAAATAAATAGTCATAGTTTCTTATTCAACTATTAAGAGTATATAGATAGAAGTGTACTTGGAGGAGATTTCATGAACCCCAAACCCCTCTGTTAATTTTTCATTATTTTATTTTCTACTCAATTTCAATATAGGAGTGTAAGACCAATTTTTCACAATTAATAAAAGAGCCCCAGGGAGTTTGGGGGGCATGTCATCTACGTATTTCTTATGGTTGTAATTTCAAAACTAAAGAACTAACTTACTAAATGAAAGTAGACTTAAAAACATGAATATGGAATGTCCTCCAGGTATACTTCTATTTGTATATTAATAATTAATTAATTAATATTTGCTTAATCAATTTGATAATCCGGACGAATGTAGTTTATGAAGGACTTGGAGAACATATCATGCTTTTTAATTCTGCTTTCATTCTTTTTAAGAACAGAATTAAAAAACTAAAGAATGACATTATAGATTCTGATAAAATATTTGTTATTGTACAATCTTGTCCTCAATCAACAAATAAGAGAAGTTCATAAATAGCAAAGCACCTGGAGGACATTCCATGGTGTTTCCTTTTGTTTTGATAACTATTTATTTCTTTATGTTTTAATAATCAATAGAAACAACGTATGTTATGGAGTACCTAGAGGACATTCCATGTTTCTTAACAAATCAATAAGAAAGGGTTTTTAAGATTTTTAAACAGAATTAGAAGTAAATAACAGGGTATTTGGAGGATATTCCATCAACTCTACACCACTTGATGGTTCTTATTTTGCAATATTTATATTCTATTTCAATGAAGGACTGTTAACTAATTTTTAACAATGAAAAACAGACCACTAACAAGTCTGGGAGACATGAGATATCCTCCAGATATTCCAAAGGTGCAGTACCATCTATTTACTCTTAATAGTTGTTTAAACAACTTAATAACTATTTATTTCTCTATGTTTTACTAATCAATAGAAACAACGTACGTTATAGAGTACCTGGAGGACATTCTATGTCTCTGACGTTTAATTTTTTGTGAAGTTTTGATCCTATTCTCAAATAGAATTGAAGTAGAATTGAAAACAAAGAAAATAAGTTATCTGAGGGCACAGAATGTCCTCCAGGCATTCTATAACCTACATTCATCTTTTTAACCCCCTGGTGTTCTTTTTTGTAGCATGTTCAATTTTATTCTCAAAAAGAATGAAATATTTTCTTTTATTCCTAGAAGTCTGTACTAATAAGAAATACATAAATGTCTGTGCATTCCATGATCCAGATCCCTTGATGTTCCATTTTTTGTAACATAACAGACAGAGATTTGGGGACATAGAATGTCCTCCAGGTATACTTCTATCTATATGTTTTTCTCTATGTTTTATTAATCAATAAGATAACCAAAGGTTATAGACGTCTTTTTCTACCCAAGAAGGATACTAGGGAATCTGAAGACATGGAATGTCCTCCAGGTTCTCCGTAATATAGCTCATCCTATTGATTGGCAAAACATATAAAAATAAAGAGTTATCAAGATGGTTAAACAATAATTAATTATTAATATACAAAAAACAACACATGGAGGACATTCCATGTCCCCCCCACAGACAACTCTGATGGACCTTTTTATGAATAAAAATCAATTATTTCTCTATGTTTAACAAATCAATAAAAAGAAGAGGGTTATTAAGATTTGTAAAAAGAATTAGAAATATCAGTGTACTTGGAGGATTTTCCATCAACCCCACAACACTTGATGGTTCTTATTTTGCATTATTTTTATTCCATTTTAACATAGGGCTGTTTATTAATTTTTAGCAATAAAAAATAAACCATCAAGAAATCTGGAATACATGAAATGTCCTCCAGATACTCCAAAACCTATATTCGTCTTAATAATTAATAATAAATAGAAAAATAAAGGATTAACAAAATTTTTAAACTGTTCATAATCTTAACAGATGTTTAAAAATGTTTACAACTCTTTATTTTTCTATTTTTACTAATTAATATTATGAACATAGGATATGAAGTACCTAGAGGACATTTCATGCTCCACAGATTCCTAATTTTTTTATAAATTTTTAGTTCTTCTAAAGAATAGGATTAAACACTTCGCAAAAAAATAGGTCAAGGAGAATATCCTCCAGATATTTCATAAAATACATTTACCTTATTGATTAGTAAAACATACTTCTTTTATAGTTGAAAAACAAGAAGGTCTAAGGGAAATGGAATGTCCTCCAGGTATACTGATCTTGAAAGTTGTTGAAAATCTTGACAACCCTTTATTTTGTTATTTTTATTAATTTATAGAATGAAAGTAGGTTATAGAGTACCTGAAGGACATTCCATGTTCCCTAAACTCCCTGGTGATCTTTTTTATGTTGTTTTCTAATTGAATTTAAAAATAGGAATTTTTAACTGATTTTTAACAATTAGAGAATAATCACCAGGGTTTCTGGGGGACATGGAATGTTCTCCAATTACCATCTACGTACTCTTAATAGTTGTTTAAACAACTTAATAACTATTTATTTCTTTGTTTTACTAATCAATAGCAACAACATATGTTATGGAGTACCTGAAGGACATTCCATAACCTACATTCATTCCTTTAACCCGTGTTCTTTCTGGAAGTCTGTACCATAATGACTGTTTTACCAAAACCTAGAAAGTAGTTCTTTAATATATAGTAACAACATACAAACACACGTTTTGTAACAATAACAGACAGAGGTCTGGGGACATGGAATGTTCTAGGTGGCATGAAATGTCCTCCAGGTACTCCATAACCTTCGTTTATCCTATTAATTAGTAAAACAACAAATAAAATGTTATCAAGATGACTAAACAAATATTAATTAATTAATTATCAATATATAAATATACCTGGAGGACATTTCATGTTTCGCATACATTCCTGGTGATCTTTTTTTGATGATTTTTCCTATCCTATTTTAGGATAGAATAAAAACAACATAAAATAATGTTTACCAAGGGGTCTGGAGGACATGGAATGTCCTCCAGGTACACTGCTATCTATATAATCTTAAAAGATATATAAAAAATTTTTATTCCAAAATAAGATTCCATATATCCCAGATATATCACAAAATAGGAATTTTTATCAGATTTTTAACAATTAGAAAATAACCACCAAGGGTTCTGAAATAATAATAATCCCATTATGTTCCTACTTTTGTAACCTTTTTAATCCTATTTTCAAAAAGAATTCTATTCAAACTGAACGTAGGAAATGAAGTACCTGAAAAACATTTCTGACCTTCAATAATGGAATGATTAATGAATTTTCAACAATAAAAGGAGAACCACCAGAAAGATTGGAGGACATGGAATGTCCTTCAAGGATACTGTAATCTATATGCTCTTAACAGTTGTTTAAACATCTTGATAAATCTTTATATTTTATGTTTTATTAATAAATAGAATGACTGTAGGTTATAGAGTACCTGGAGGGCATTCTATGTCTCCTAGACCTCTGGTAACCTTTTTTTATGTTATTTTCTTATCTACATTTATATAAATTGACTTTTTAGTTATTTAAACAACTTGATAACTATTTATTTCTCTATGTTTTATTAATCAATTGCAGCAATGTATGCTATGGAGTACCTGGAGGGCATTCAATCTCTCTTGGACCCTCTGGTGGTTATTAATCATAAAAAGATTAAAAATCAGTTATTTCTCCATTCTACCAATTATTAAAAATAAAAGAAAATTATTAATATTTGAAAACAGAATTAGAAGTAAATAGTTCTTATTTTACATTCTTTATATTTTATTCCAACGAATAAACTGTTTACTAATTTTTAACAATGAAAAATAGACCACCAAGAAATCTGGGAGACATGAAATGTCCTCCACATACTCCAAAATAAAAGATTGTCAAGTCTTTAAAAACTATTAAAGGCATATAATAGCGGTGTACCTGAAGGGCATTCCACGCACCAAAGACCCTTTTGTGATTCTTCTTTTATTATTAAAAATCAATTAAACATTCTAGTGTTAAAATTGAGTAAAAAAATAACATTAAGAAAGACCATGGGCATGGAATTTATGGTAGAATTTTACTGAAAAAGAATAAAAATGGTGTTCTTTTTTATAACATGTTGAATTCTATTTTCAAAAAGAATGGAATGTCCTTCAAATGTTTTGTCGTTTACAAACTTTTCATATTTTTTTCGTTGCTGAAAATCATTAAACAATTGTACTGTAACAAGTGAAAGAAAAGATCATGTGGAACATGGAATGTCCTCCAGGTATTCCATAATCTACGTTTGATCTGTTAGAGAATGATTGCCAACATTTGTATACAACTATTAAGAGTATATAGAAAGCAGTGCACCTTAAAGATATTTCATGTCCTTCAGAGCCCCTGATGATCCTTCTTTTGTTGTGAAAAATCAGTAAACTTCCCTTTATTGTAATAGAAATAAAAATATCATCAAAGATCCTTCTTTGATGATGTTTTTACAAGACCAGGTCCTCCAGGTACACTACCATCTATATACTCTTAACAGTTGTAAAGTATATAACTAAAATAAAAAATACGTAAATGTCTGTGCATTCCACGACCCCCAAATCCCTTGATGTTCCATTTATTGTAACATTTTGTAACAATAACAGACAGAGATTTGGGGACATGGAATGTCCTCCAGGTATACTTCTATCTGCATGTTTTATTAATCAATAACATAACCTAAGGTTATAGAGGTCTTTTTTAAGACTTTTTCTACTCAAGAAGGACCCTAGGGAATCTGAAGGCATGGGATGTCCTCCAGATACTCCATAACTTACGTTCATCCTACTGATTAGCAAAACATAGAAAAATAAAGAGTTATCAAGATAATTCAACAATAACTAATTATAAATAGCAGTATACCTGGAGGACATTCCATGTACCCCAGACAGTCATACAACATATTTTTAAAAAATTCTCATTAAAAGAAAAACCACAAACTTTTTAATTTCTGTTAGTGTGCACTGCACTGTGTAGTATAGTTAACATAGTACCTCTATCCATGGAATGATAGAAAATAAGTAGAAATAAAAATAACATATAAAGTCGTTCTTCCGTTTAGAAATAACTATCATAACTAAGAAATACGTAAATGGCAGTGTACCTGAAGGGACAGTTCATGCCCTTCAAACTCTATGGTAGTCCTTTTTTAATTGTGAAAAATTAAATTCACCAAAGGGATCTGATTAATACTGGATCTATACTACCTATATCCTCTTAATAATTGTTATTAACCAATAGGAACGACGTATGTTATGGAATACCTCGAGGACATTCCATGTCTTTTAACAAATCAATAAAAAGAGTAATAAGAAGTAAATACCAGTGTACTTAGAGGGTATTCCATCAACTCCACACCACTTGATGGTTCTTATCTTGCATTATTTATATTATATTTCAATGAAGGGCTATTAACTAATTTTTAACAATGAAAAACAGACCATTAAAAAGTCTGGGAGACATGAAATGTCCTCCAGATACCTCAAAACCTACGTTCGTCTTAATAATTAATAATACATAGAGAAATAAGGGATTGCCAAAATTTTTAAACAACTATCAAAAGTATATAATAGCGGAGTACTTGAAGGATATTCCATGTTCCCTAAAGTCCCTGGTGATCTTTTTTATATTGTTTTCTAATTTAAAAATAGGAATTTTCAACTGATTTTTAACAATATCCTCCAGGTGCAATATCATCTATTTACTCTTAATAGTTGTTCAAACAACTTAATAACTATTTATTTCTTTTTTTTACTAATCAATTAAAACAACGTACGTTATGGAGGACATTCCATGTCTCGGGTGTTTTCTTTTTTTGAAAAGTGTTTATCCTCTTCTCAAATAGAATTAAAAACAAAGAAAACAAGTTATCTGGGGGCACAGAATGTCCTCTAGGTATTCCATAACTTACGTTCATCCTTTTAACCCTTGATGTTTTTTTTATAACATATTCAATCTTATATTCAAAAAGAATGGAATATTTTCTCTTATTCCTAGAAGTCCGTACCACAACGACTGTTTTACCAAAACACATAAAAAATAATAATTTTTAATTCCAAAATAAGAAATACGTAGATGTCTGCGTATCTGGAGCATACTTCTAAATATATACTCCTAATAGTCGTTTAAATATCTTGATAATGTTTTATTAATAAATAGAACTAATTGAAGTTATGAAGGTCTTTTTCTATGTTATTTTCAATATAGAAATGATCAATTAATTTTTAACAATTAAAGAAAGACACTAGGGAATCTGAGAGCATGGAATATCCTCCAGGTACTCCACAACCTACGTTCATCTTATTGATTAGCAAAACATAGAGGAATAAAGATTTATTAAGATGATTAAACAATAATTAATTATTAATACATAAACAGCAGTACACCTGGAGGGCATTCTATGTCCTCCAGGCATCTCTGGTGATCTTTTTTTGATTAAGTTTTATTTCTACTACAATATGGGGATGTTTTTCTCAATAAGAGAAAAACCACCAACATTCTTAATTTTTGTGCATTTAGCTCTTTATTTATTTATGTTTTGCTAATCAGTAGGAAGAACTTAGTTTAAGCTTTTTAATTCTACTTGAATTGTAGTAATAAAGGACCATAAAAATGTTTAAACAACTATTAAGAGTAAGCAGTAGTGTACCTAGAGGATATTTATGTTGTTTTATACTCAATATAAGAATGTTTAATTATTTCTTAACAATAAGAAAAGAACCATCAGGAAGTCTGGATGACATGGAATGTCCTCTAGGTATGTTTGTTACTTCAAAACTAAAGAATGAGAGTAAGATATATTTATTATTTAAAAAATAATATTGATTTTTATTATCTATTCGAGAGTCCTTTAAAAGCATTACAAAAAGGGAACACTAGACACACTCACTTTTTAGAAAAGAGGAAGTCTAAGGGACATGGAACGTCCTCTCTATTTTACCAACCAATAAGAAGAACATAGCTAATAAACTACCTGAAAGAAATTCTATGTCTACCAGACGGGGAGTCTAGAAGACATGGAATGTCCTCCAGGTGCACTGCTATCTACATTCTCCAAATTCTGTTTGCAAATCTTAATAACAAGAGAAATAGAGAATTGGAAGACTACAAACGTGTATTTAGAAGAAGCAAAAAGATCATAAGATCTCCACTACAAAAAAAGAGACAAGAAATCGCAAGTAGTTGTAGGAGAGGAGGACCAACAGGTAAACCGGCTATAAACAACACAGGGAAGATGGAAGAGCTAAGGGAAGTGTTCAACGATATGATTTAAAGGATGGAGCACAGCATGAAGGAGATTAAACAGGAAATCAAAGAAATCAAGGAAGAGTTGGAAAAAAAGGAGGAGAACTGGTGGAAGGAGAAGAAAATCCTCACAGATAGAATAGCAGCCTTAATTTCAAACAAAAAAACTGTCAAAGAAGTCAACGATTGGATCGGGAAGGAGGTGGGAGTGAGCGGTGGTATTAGAGAGATAACAATTATAAAGAAAGGCACATATAGAGAGATGTTACAGGCAGAATTAACGGATTGGGTGCAAAAACACAACATCATGGGCAATTCTTTGATGCCAAGTTAAAGAACACAAAAGTATATATAGATAACGATCTCACATGGGAAGAAAGACAAATTCACAGAGAAATAAGGAGCTATGCGAAGACTGAAAGGAAAAAGGGAAACAAGGTTAAGGTGGGATACCGAAAGATAACTATCAACAGCAAGATCTACAAATGGGACACAGTGGAGAAGGGAGTGATACAGATGGACATACGGAAGGAGAGCAAGTAGACAAAAAACTAACAGCGCTCATAAAAGCATGGACCAATAAACAGGAAACGAACAGGCATGAAAAAGAACATGAGTTTTGTGGTAAGAAAGGGCAAAATATATGGAGACTGGGTACATGGAATATCAGAAGCATAAATGGAAAGGAAATTGAACTCTAGGAAGAATTTGAGAAGACTAAACTTGATGTATTAACACTGTCAGAAACAAAAAAGAAGGGAAGAGGTCAAGTAAAAACCAATAACGTGAAGATGAAGAAAAGAGCATGGAAAGATTACTTGAATGACATGAGCGAGGAAATGTACGGAAAATACAAAATAGAAAGAAAGAAGGTGAAAGATAAAAATATATAGATCCATATTTAGACCCGTGATGACGTTTGGCTGTGGGACATGGACATTGAATAGGAAGAATGAAAGTGCGATCTTAACAGTAGAGATGAGATACTTAAGAAGAGTGCTGAGAGTCACGAAGATGGATAGGATGAGGAACACGGACAGAACTGAACGTGGAAACAATGACGAAGTTCATAGAGAAACGCCAGCTGAGTTGGTGGGCACACCTGAATAGCCTGGAGGAGGACAGACAAGTTAAAAGAACATGAGTAGGCGAATAAGCACACCAAGAGAAGGACAGGCAGCCCGAGACAAGCATGGGATGACATGATTAGAGAGAAAATTGAAGAGATGGGACTAACAACACAGGAAGCCAGAGGGTTGTCACTGGATTGGAAAGAGTGGAAGAAGAAAGTGTATGGATCAACCAGCCTACACTTATATTTTATACCCAACTAACTATTTCAATCAGCTATTCGCCCTGTCCCTCATGGACCTAACTTGCCTATTCCTTCACCTTTGGACTGGACTCTAGACAATATTTTAGACCAACATTTAGACCAAATGTCACATAGTAGCAGCGAAAATTTATTAAACATTGAGTAGAAAATAATATAAAGAAAGACCACCAGAATTTTGCAAGCAATGTCAAACGTCAAAAATAGTTTAATTAAAAGCGACCGATTTCGATCACAAAGACCATCTTCAGGCTCGGGGTTCATGGTTTATTCACGAGAGTAAACCACACTTCGTATCTATATACTATTAATATTTGTTTAAACATCTTAATGACTCTTTATTGCTCTATGTTTTACTAATCAAGAGGATGAATGTATTGTATGGAGTACCTGGAGGACATTCCATGTCTCTCAGGCTCCTTGTTGTTCCTTTTTTGTGACTTTTTAATACTATTCTACAATATAAAAAGTGGCCACATGAAGTCTTCCAGGTACTCGACAAACTAAGATACGTAAAAGATGTTTCTTATTTATAGAAAATTTAGAGTGTTATAATATTTTTGGGTAACTTTTATTATAATTATTTTTTGGAACATGGAAATATATTTTTTAACAATTAGTACAAAAATTACTACTTATTAATTGATTAAAGTTACCCTTTTCTAGTAATAATGAAACTTTTAATAATTTTTTGACACATATTAAACTATTTATATTATTTATTGTTATTTCTAATTTATTAATTATAATGGCTTCAAGTACATGCTAAATATAGGGATGTTTACTACTTTTTTTAACAATTAAAAAAGAGTTATCAGAGCATCTGTCTTCTACATATTTATAATTTGTTTAAAAATCTTAATATTATTCCTATTTTGTTTAAATTAAACCAATGATTTTTTTAAAATAAAAGAAGAATGACCAGGGAGTATGGGAAACATGGAATGTCTTCCAGGTACTTGACAAACTACATGTTTCTTATTTATTGGTTTAACTTAGACAAATAAAGAGTACTATCAAAATTTAATTGATTAATAAAATATAAATAATTGAGAAGTCAGTAATATCATCATCAATTAGAAATATGTAGTTTAACGAGCACCTGGAGGACATTCCATGTCCCCCAGACCCCCTGGTGGTTCTTTTTAATGTTGTTTTATACTTCATTTGAATACAAGAATGTTTATTGTTTTTTAACAAACTTTTCTGTAACGTTTTTATTAAAAAGAATTAAAACAGAAAGCAGAAAAGTGACCACCTGGATGTTTGGTATGATCTCTAGGTCCTCCATAAATTACAATCATCCTACTGATTAGTAAAACAAAAAAATACAGATCTATCAAGATTTTTATGTAATTTTTAAGAGTATATAGATACCAGTGTACCTGGAGGACATTCCATGTGTAACCCCCCCCATAGTCTCTAATGGTTCCTCCTTTATTGTCAAAAATCGATTAAACATTCCTATGTTGAAATTGAGTAGACAAAGTCCGCCAGGGAATCTGGAGAACATGAGTTTATAGATTCTTTTTTATTTGTTAAAAATCAATTAAACATTTCTGTATTGAAATAAAAAAAAAGTAATACAAAGAAAAACTGCCAGGGGTGTGGGAAACATGGAATACCAGGGGCACTGTCAACCACGTTTATCAAGTTATTTACATACTTAGCTAAAAATTGAAGCAATCAAAGGGAAAAACGTGGGTGAGGAGTACTTGGAGACCATCAAAGTGTCTTGGTGAAATGGAATGTCCTCCTGGTACTCCTCAACTTACGTTTTCCCCCTTGATTGCTTCAATTTCTAGCTAAGTATGTAATAACTTAATAAACGTGGTTTACAATGCCCTTGGATGACATTCCATGTCCCCTAGACTCCTGGTGGTCCTTCTTTTACTGTTAGAAATCAGTAAACATTTCAATGTTTGAATTAAAATTAAATCTAACATAAAACAGGGACTATCAAGGTGTCTGGGTGAAACGAAATGTCCTCCTGGTTTTACTAATCAATACGATCAACGTATGTTATGGAATACCAGGATGGCATTCCATGTTTCCCAGACTCCTGGTAGTCTTTCTTTGTGTTACTTCTTTTTCAATATAGGAATGTTTAATTGATTTTTAACAATTAAAAAAGAATCTATTTACTCATGTTCTCCAGACTCCCTGCGGACTTTGTCCACTCAATTTCTAGGAATAAGAAAAGTTTGTAAACAGCAAAGAACCTGGAGGACATTTGATGTGCTCCAGACCCGCTGGTGTTCCTTTTTTTGGAACACTTTTAATGTTACTCTCAAAGAATTAAAATTGATTCAATTAACTTTTATTGTTAGAAATCAGTTAACATCCCAATATTTGAACTAAAAAGAAATCAAACATAAAACAAGGACCATCAAGGTGTCTGGGTGAAATGGAATGTCCTCCAGGTATTCATTAACCTGCGTTTTTCCCCTTGTTTGGTTCAATTTCTAGTTAAGTATGTAAATAACTTCATAAACGTGGTTGACAGTGCACCTGGAGGACATTCCATGTCCCCCAGACCCTCTATATATATATATATATA
>JAUIMW010001610.1:0-12149 GCA_033557785.1 Enochrus cinctus
TGTCCCTCAGATCCCCTGGTCGCCGTTGTTTTTTTTTCCTATTCTATCAAGATTATTGATTAAATAATCCAGGGAATGTCTATTTGGGAGTAAGTAAAATCAGTATAATATCACAATAAGCAGTAATTCACGTATGGTTATTTTTCTATGTTAAAGAAGTTATCATCTTAAGATAAAAGACTAAAAAAATTTTTATTTTTTAATTTGTAATTGCATAACAAAACTTATTTTTTATCTAAAATACATTCATTAGTAGGCACTAAACATATTTCTTTTTCCCAGTGAGACTTCTTTTGGTACATTTTCGCTTGTAGGAGGTATCTGGAAGGTCTCTCTGAAGCGTCCAACAGTAGTCTAAAATCATTGATTAGGCAACCTAAAACTTGAAATACTTTTAACATTCTTTTGACGATTTGTCTGTAGTTAGGCTCTTTGCTATTGCCTAAAAATTTCTCTATGACCTCTTTAAGGGCAATTCCACATCATAGACTATTGATAAGACATAGTTTGTAAACGATAATGCACCTGGAGGACATTCACTAGTGACCCTTGTTTTATTGTTGCTTTTTTTCTATTCAAATAAAAGGATGTTTACTGATTTTGTTATCAAGAGTGTTTTTACTTAATAACTATTACATAGGTGACAATACCTGGAGCACATTCCGAATCCTCCACACCTCCTGTTAGTCCTTCTTCTATTGATTTCTGTTGTATTACAACAAAGGGATTATTACTGGTTTTATTATCAAGATTTTTTAATTAATTTGAAATATGTAGATGGCAGTGTACCTGGAGGACATTTCATATCCCCCAGACTCCCTGGTGGTCCGTTTTATTTTATTTTATTTTTTTTTTATTGATGACCTGAAGGAATTCTATGTACCCAAGACTCCCAGGTGATCCTTATTTTATTCTTTTTTCTATTCTAATAAAAGGATGTTTACTGATTTTATTATCAAAATTAAGAGTAGTGTACCTGGAGGACATTCCATGTCCCCAGACACCACGGTGGCCATTGTTTATTTGTTTTTTTTTCTATTCTAATAAAGGTACGTTTAGTGATGACAGTTTTTGGTCAAACATGTAAACTAATCAAAAGCTATCTTTCAGGTAGGAACAACTCTGATAGCCCTGACGCTGCAATGTCGTGTGGTGTGCCTCAAGGAACAGTCCTTGGTCCATTATTATATATACGATATGTTAATGATTTATTTAATTTAAATCTTAATTCCAAAGCACTAACTATCTTCGGGTTCGTGTTGGTCAGCATGCAAGATGGGAAGATCATATCAATTTTCTATGTGAAAGATTACGTAAAACTATTTACCTTCTCTGGCATTTGTGTCAAATTTTCCCCTTAAGCAAATTAAAAATATCTTAGTTTAGTAGAATCATTGATAACTTATGGTTTTCTAGAATGGGGTGGTACCTCGAAATATTTACTTAATGAGGTAGAGATTATTGAACTTCAACTTAAAAGTATATGAACAAACGAAGTCAGAGGTAAAAGATTCAATAAATTATGGATACTCTCAATTGAAGATGATGATCTAGAACAAATATTTAACGTAATTATATAAATATCAAATAATTGACTCAATGAATCAGCCATCTATATATTTCACCTTTCTTTTCTCTTCTCTTTCTTCTCACTTATTAACATTTGCTCGCGACCTTAAAATATGAATTTCATTTATTGCCACATACAGCACTTAAGTGCAAAATGGTGTTGTCGCTCCCGACGGACCGATAAACTTTATATGAGGGTATTGTTGACAGAATTAAAGCGATGTTATGAGAAAGAATACAAAAAAAAGATGTGATAATATCTATAATAATTGGTAATGTTAGGTCTCCCTGAATAAAGTATTTATTTATTTTTTATAGGCTACAGTGCATCTGGAAAACTTTCCTGGTATTCCATTTACTGGTGACCTTGTTTTATTGTTGTATTTTTTTCTATTCGAATAAATATTTTTCACTTAATTACAATTACATAGATGACAGTACTTGGAGGGCATTCCGAATCCTCCAGACCAAATAAAGGGATCATTACTGATTTCATTATCAAGATTAAGAGTATTATCAAGATTATTTAATACATTTGTATCATGCAAATAACAGTGTGTCAAGAGTGTTATCAAGACTTTTTACTTAATTATAATTACACAGGTGACAGTACTTGGAGGGCATTCCGAATTCTGGTGGACCTTCTTCTATTGACTATTTTATCAAAATAAAGCGATAATTACTGATTTGAAGTCTCTGGTAGTGAGCTTAAAGGACATACCAAGTCCCCTAGTTCCCTGGTGGTCCTCTTTTATTGTTTTTTTTTCTCCAATAAAAGGTTACTAATTTTGTTATCAAGAGTATTACCAAAATTTGTTACTTAATTAGAATTACATAGGTAATACTCTTGGTAGACATTCCGAATTCTCCGAGTGGTCCTTCGTTTAATTATTTTTGTTCTACTACAATAAAGGGATGTTTTCTCACTTTATTATCAAGATTAAGAGTGTTATCAAGATTTTTAAATGAACTCGAACTCTATAAATTACAGTGTAACTTCCATGACTCCCAGACCCCCTTGTGGTTTATCTCTTAGTGTCATTTGTTCTATTCATCTATCGAATTAAGGGATATTTACAAATTTTATTTCCAAGAGTGCTATCAAGATTTTTTACTTAATTGCAATTACATAGGTCCTCCAGACCTCCTGGTGACCCTTCTTGCATTTATTAGTGTTCATTTACAATAAAGGAATTATTACTGATTATATTATCAAAGTTAAGGGTATTATCAAGATTTTCCAATGAATTTGAAATATATAGATGAGAGTGTACCTGGACACGCACCCTGGTGGTCCCTGTTTTATTTTATTTTTATTTATTTTTTTCTATTTCAATAAAGGAATGTTTAATGATTTTGATATCAAGGCTAATAGTATTATCAAATTTTCTTAATAAATTTGAATTATGTAGATGGTACTGTACCAGAAGGACATACCCCTGTGCGACTAGTGGTCTTCTTTTATTGTTTTTTTTTTTCTCTCAAATAAAAGGAGGTTTACTGATTTTATTATCAAGATTGGACACTACTAGCATTTTCCCTAGACCCTTGCTTTATTGTTTTTTTTATTTTCTATTCTAATAAATGTATGTTTACTGATGACATTCTGAATTCTCTAGATCTTCTGGTGGCTCTTTTTCCATTGATTTCTCTATTACAGTAGTAGTAGTAGTAGGAATTATTGCTGATTTTATTATCAAGATTAAGAGTATTATCAAGATATTTAAATAAACTCGTTAAAGTTCATAGAATATAGGCACAGTCGACCTGTTCGTTATGAGCGGCTACACTACATATTATAATCATAGCAATTTTAATCTAAATAATGGTGTTGTAGTGTTCGTTGCTAGCCGGATAGACCATAAGGTACATAAAAGTGATTGAATTTTAAATTTATATATTTTCAAAGATCTGTTGATGAAAATAAAGCACTTATAGGATTAACGTTTTTGTTCATTGGCCAGCATAAAATAATTAGTAGCATGCAGTATGGATTTAGAAGAAGTGCTATTCCCATTTAACAAATGTTATTCATGGTTCCTTGGACGGATCTGTGCCCTGTGTAGCCGTATTGATGGACCTCTCCAAAGTTTTTGATACAGTAGATCATATCATATTGCCAGATAAAATATACTTAAACGGGTTTCGCGGTCAAACAGATAAACTAATCAAAAGCTATCTGTCAGGTAACTACAAATAAACCACTCTGCTAGCCTCGACACTGCAGTATCGCGTGGTGTGCCTCAAAGAACAGTCCTTGGTTCATTATTATTTACATTGTATGTTAACGGTTTATTTAATTTAAGTCTGAATTAAAAAATCGTCTCCTACACTGATGACACTGTCCTTTTCAGGGGGAAAGTTGGAACCAAATATACGACTGAATTCAATCGGACCTAAAGACTATGAACTGCTGCTTCCAGTGAAGTGAACTTCTCTTAAACAACTCAAAATCAATTTTATTTTACTTAGCAATAAACAATCAAATTCAGGCTCATTGGTGGTTGATGGGTGCTTCACGACCACACATATCAGACAAGGGCCCTACTGGCTGGTGATGGGCGACCTATCAAACTTAAAAAACACGTTATCCAATAACTGATTTTTTAAAATAAATTTGAATTATGTTGATAACAGTGTGTGTGGAGGCTACTCCATGCTACTCTGATTTTATTATTAAGATTAAGAGCATTATCAAAATTTATAATAAATTTGAATTATGTAGATGATAGTGTACCTGGAGGACATTCCAGGATGTCCCTGGTGGCCACTATTAATTGTTTTTTTCTATTCCAATAAAGGAATCTTTACTTATTTTATTATCAAAATTGAGAGTATTATTTTCTGAATAAATTTGAATTATGTATAATACTATGTCCCCCAGTTCCCTTGTGGCCCTCGTTTATTGTTATTATGTTATTATCAAGATTTGTTACTTAACTACAGTTACATAGGTGACAGTCTTGGAAGACATTTCGAATCCTCCAAAACACCAAGTGGTCCATCGTTTATTTTTGTTCTACTACAATAAAAAGATGTTTTCTAACTTTATTATCAAGATTAAGATTTTTAAATAAACTCGAAGTTCATAGAGTGCAGTACATCTGGAATAGGCTTAGAAGACATTCCGATTCCTCCAAACCTCCTGGTGACCCTTCTTCTGTTGATTTCTGTTCCATTACAATAAAGGGATGTTTAAAGACTTTATTATCAAGATTAAAAGTGTTTTTTTTTGAGTATTGAATTAAACGCTTAATTTTTGTCAAATGTTTATCCTATACTGGGAGGCACGTGACCATAAGCGGCATGAGAGTTTCCGAAATTGAAAGAAGTTCAACGAACATCGTAAAATTGACGAATGTCCAGTATAGGGGATATTTGCTGATTTTATTTCCAAGATTGTTATCAAGATTTTTTACTTAATTACAATTACATAGATCCTCCAGACCTCTTGGTACCCTTCTTGTATTTATTACTGTTCTATTACAATAAAAGGATTATTACTGATTTATTATCAAGGTTAAGAGTATTATCAAGAGTTTCTAATGAATTTGAGATATGTAGATAACTGTGAACCTGAAGGACATCCATGTCCCCAGACTCCCTGATAACCCCTGTTTTATTGTTTTTTTCTTTCCAATAAAGGCATATTTACTGATTTTGTTATCAGGATTAAGAGATTACTGATTTTATTTCCAAGAGTGTCATCAAGATTTTTTACTTAATTGCAATTACGTAGGTCCTCCATACCTCAATCATTGAAAAACAAGGTTGATACATTAAGCCTACATATAGATAATCTTAACGTAGACATGGCTTGCCTGACTGAACATTGGCTAAGAACTGACCTTAACAAAATAAAAATACCAAATCTTAATATAACGTCATACTGCCGAGTGGAAGGAACACATGGAGGAGTTTTGGTGGCTGCGAGAGAATATATTCTGATAAGAGAAAGTGCCGAAATTAAAAATCTCTCCAAAGAGAAAGTCTTGGATGTGGCAACGGTGGAACTGCCCAAATTGAATCTCATTGTTGTGGGAGTATACCGACTGCCTGGCTTATCAAATGAACTTACAAACGAAGCGTTGATTGTAACAGAAAATGTAAACTTACTTACACTCCAATTTTAACAGGAGTGTTTGTCTAGCAGATTTCAATATAGATTTTTGTAGAAAAACCAAGGAGAGGGAAGAGTGGCTGGTAATGACGAGAGAGTATAGACTAACAGTAAAAATAAAACTACCTACCAGAATAACAGGACGTTCAAAAATTAGCCTGGACAATATATTTATTAATAGTGTATAACAATAGAAACTAAGAGCAGCGACCTAAAGGAGGAAAATATAGAAATTATGCAAGCAAAGAGAGTGTATAAATTATTTAAGACTTTCCTCAAAGAGAAAGTTCAAGAAGAGAGAAGAAAATCAATAGCATCAGCCATCAACTCACAGAATAAACAACAAACAATATGGAAAATCATCAACACTGGAAGTAACAAAACAAAACAACAAAGTAATCCAGAAATGTCTATCCTTAATGCTGAAGAACTAAATAATTTCTACAGTACAGTTGGCGAAAGAGTGGAGGAATTGGAGGCTTCTGGAGCATCAGGAGCAGTCTGACTTTTCCAAGATAGGGCAGTTCCATTTTCCTTACACCGGTAGTTAAAGAGGAAATAAAATATATCATAAAGACATTAAAACCAAGATGCATACGGGACATACACGGCCTCAACACCATAGTTTTAAATAAGCTGTCTAAGGAGCTAACAGAATCATTATGGCTACTAATCAACAAATATTTTCAGGAGGGATATTTCCCCGAAGAGTTGAAACCTGCTGTAGTTATTCTTATATATAAAAAAGATGACATTAACGACAGTTCCAATTACAGGCCTATATCCATATTGCCAAGTACTCAACAACGACAGCATGCCTTGAGATTGTGGAAAGAATACTAAGAGCAATAGACAATAGGGAGGTAGCTCAACTCTGTGCCTCATGACCTGTTGCTGGACAAGTTGGAGAGGTATGGGGTGCGGGGTGTAGCGAGAGAGCTGTTGCAGTCCTATCTGGCCAACAGAACTCAAAGGGTCAAATGGAAGGATGAGATGTCCTCATTGACCCAGGTTGAGCACAAATGGATCCCAGTACATAGCAAGCTTAACTGGTCAATGCATATCGAACAACTCTGTAAAGGACTGGGAACAGCCTAAACAGAATGAAGAGACTTACAATTAATGAATGCACCAGGCTTGCCTAGATTTCTAACTTTCACAGTGTTGCAGCCTATGGCATACTGCTGTGGGGATCAAGCTCCGCTGCACAGTGTGTTTTCATGCTACAGAAAAAGGCCCTGGAAGCTTTCAGAAATCAGGGCATACTTACCTTACCAGCTGAATATGTGTTAGCATGCTTAAAACTAATCCACACAAATAAAGATGACTATCCCACACTTGCAGAAAACCTCGCATATTTTCCAAGGTCTGGCAGCAACCTGCAGATACCGTAAATGACAATAACACAACAAGGTATTGGGGTGTTAAATTCTTTAACATGTTACCGGAAGATCTTCGACAGCTGCCCTTAAAGAGATTCCTGCATGTTACCAAGAGGATCCTAGTCTCAATGGTCCTATATACTATTGAAGAAGCACTAGTTGGTGAATGGAGAGTAGTGGCGTAGTGTTGGAAAGGAACTTAAGTGATAAAACGGCTGTGTTTTTGAACTGTTGGTTTGTGCCTCTTTTTTTCTTCTCGTGTTTTGCTTGTATTATGTTCTAGATTTTAGTTTGTTTGTATTCTAAACCTGTATGACCCTTCTTGTATCTATTACTGTTCTATTACAATTATCAAAATTTTCTAATGAATTTGAATTATGTAGACAGCATATTTAGAGGATATATCATGACCCTCAGACTCTCAGGTGATCCTTGTTTTCTTGTTTTTTGCATTTCGATAAAGAGATGTTTACTGATTATTTTATCAAGATTAAGAGTAATATCAAGTGTTTGGATAAATTTGAATTATGTAGATGGTAGTGTACCTGGAGGACATTCCACGTCCCCCAGACTCTCTGGTGGCATTTGTTTTATTGTTTTTTCTATTCTAATAAAATGATGTTTAGTCATGTTATTATAAAGAGTTAAGAGAATTATCATTTTTTTTTACTTAATTTCAATTACATAGTTGATAGACTTGGAAAACATTCATAGAAACCTCCAGACTTCCTGGTGGCCCTTCTTCTATTAATTTTTTTTCTTTATCAAAAAACTTCCATGGCCCTCAGACCTTCTAGTGGCGCATCTTTTATTGCTATTTGTTCTATTCCTATAAAGAGATATGCATAGAAAAATTGGAATGTATACATGTCTCCTCAAACAACCTGATGCCCCTTGTTTTAATATTTTTTTTTTATTCGAATAGTGGAATGTAGACTGATTTTATTATCAAGGTTGAGTATTATCAAGTTTTTTTAAATAAATTTTAGATTATGTAGATGGTAGGGCACCTGGAAGACATACCATGACTCCCAGTGCCCTTGATGTTTATAATAAAGATTGGGTATTATTAAGATTTCTTAATAAATTTGAATTATGTAGATGGCAGTGTATCTGGAGCATATTGCATGTCCCCCAGACACCTTGATGGTCGTTGTTATATTGTTTTCTTTTTTCTATGCGAATAAAGGAATGTTTACTGATTTTAATATCAAGATTAAAATTGTATGTCCCTCAGACACCCTAGTGGTTCTTCTTCTATTAATTTCTATAATAAAGGCACGTCCAGGCACGAATATTTTTCCAAGGTTGAAGATTTCCTTAGGGAGAACGCTTTGCTATTTGTATGAACCCTTCCACTCCCAGACTCTACGGTTTGGCCAAGATCCACAAGCCAGGATGTCCGATCAGACCTGTCTTATTTAAATGAACAGATTTTACGTTGTAATAATATAGATATATGAAATTCTAATTACAAATTGGTGCACAAATAAAATTGAAAAGGACACGAACAAAACTAAAGAATGATAATGTGATTATAGTATTTGCATAATTATTTTTATGAAACAAAAATGAAGATGAAGAAAAAGACCTTGTAAAATTATCTTTATAAAAGGTTTTACCCAAAGAAGTTAAAAATAAAACTCCTGGTAAAAATTGATCTGAATCTCTGGACTCCACCTGGATAACATTAAACTCTACGATAAAACAGGGAAAAAAAACTTGAGAATCGTGGAGGACTGCAAACAAGACGTATTAATCTTAAACAGTTACCACCAGTGAAGACATACCGTTACCGGGGGATTTCTCAGATTCATCGAGTGGACCAAGTAATGCTAAAGAGTGAAATACTAGTAGTTTTCTGTTGTAAGTAGTACCTACAGCAAAAAAAGTTCATTTTCTGCCAATAAATAAAATCAAGTTATGCAAGATGTCGATCTCCGTACGTACCGGCAAAAAAATCTTGTTTAAAAAGAATAATTTTCTATGAATTATTTATGTCGAGCATCCGGGGGCCCCATAATGATCGCCAGCTAGTACCGATAACTACCGCTTGGTGTACTCTTTATGCAGTACTGCAGCCCACCTCAACTCTTATCTATCTAAATTGCGACCATAACTCGTGTGATATCTCTTTGCCCACACATACCAATAGATAGCCTATGTGGTTAGCCACTTACGCTGAAAATCTTCCTGCTAGAACTTCCATTAATGGTACCTATAATTCGCGGTGACATTTTAAGAGCGTCGTACGCTTTTCGGCTCGAAATTCTAGACCGACGTGAACAAAAACAAGAAATGTGAACAAGAAGCCAATTATCCACGGTTATAGAGATTATGCAAATATCTTGGCTAGTTCAATTAATTACAAGATGTGGTCTTTAAAAATGCTACAGCACAACGTATCTACAGATACATATATGTTAAATGTTAATTTCTCAAGAATGTTGTAATTAGTCGATTGAAAAATCTATTCAAGTTACCTTTTCAGATTATTTTGATTTAAAATCTTGAAGCTGTTCATACGTTTTAAATCTAATGTAATCTTGGCGGTATGTGGGCTGGCGTTGTCATGCAAAAATATTTAAGTACTTATTTAAAAGATAATGTACGTAACAATACAAGCAAAATCATTGCCTTATGTAATTAAAATGCAAATTATTTGCCGATGAAAATTAATTTATTTTTAATTTAAAAAAATGATTTATTTTTAAACGCGTTTCACAATTTAAAAAAAAAAGCATTTATCATTGTGTTAGATTCCAAATAAAGAATAAAAGATAGGTGTAAAAAATGAAAATATATGAAGTAAATTTTTAAAATTCCAGGCTCTTTGATATAATGTGCGCAAGACATTTCATAACGCAGCATGAAGAATTGTATCGCGAAAAGGTCGACCATACAATTATATAGGCGAGTAGATAATGAAAAAAAGGCAAATAACACATTGGTATTAGATTAAATGCGTAATTTATAGCATTAGAAAATAGTAAATTGTACGTATTATATTATTTATAAGAATGCTTGCATTCTGAAAACGGGATTTAACTGCATAATTGCTCGCTGATTTATACGCGCCATAAATAAAATTGTTTACTTATATTGTGTCTGCCTCTATGGCCATTGCCCACTGATAGTAATTATGTAAGAGCCGTAATAACGCCCATTTTGTGTTTGAACATAATTATTTTAAATTGTTGTTTCCTACGTTTCTTGTTAAAAATGATTATTTTTAATATCGCTGTTCATATTTGTATGGAAAACACTTTCTATGACAGCCTAATGAAGGTATTTCTTGAGATGATTACTGTCCTAATTATGATTTCTTTTTGTATTGGAGTAGAGAGTTAATAGAAGAAGCACCACCCCAACTAATAATACCATAGGACAACCTAGGTAGCACACGTTCAAAGTAGTGAGCCTTCAACAACGAGTTTAAAAAACAAATTAATATCTTCCACTTAACATTTGACGCCACAGATAAATCTACCCACAAATGGCGTTAACTGTACCAGTAATCCACGTATCAATTAGGAGCCACAGCTAACCACTCATTTTAAGTCATAAGAGCAAAAAACGCTAATGTTTGTGTTGATATGACGTCCGGTCAAAAGTAATTGATTTTGATGCTGCCTCCTCCAGGAAAGAGATACCCATCTCACCATTATACGGTTGTTTGGAAGTTAAGTGATGAACCATATTTGGTTCGAACTACTCTGAATAACTCTCTATAAGCAATTTGTTAAATTATAGATCCCTAGAGTAAAAGGCATTATCTTTAGAGCACCGGATGGAGCCGGCGAGAGAGCACATTGGTCCGGTGAACGCGTTTTTTTAATATTAATAAATACACATTCAAACGCATGCACACAAAGAGACTTGGATATGATATTTCGTAATAAGCTGTTCCTGTTACTGGCAAGTGTAAAAAGGTATTGATTGCACAAAGACCAGAGATATTACATTATTATATTGTATATTATAATGATTTATAGCCAGTGTTTTTAATTAAAAAGGCTAGTTTAACATTCAAAATGACAAATCATTTGCTTTTATTCGACCAGCTGCGAGATCCAACCAATTTTCCATTCACTGGCTGCCACTTTTTCATAGAACTGGTCACTGGTCATATGGTTGGCCTAAATCTCACAATACGCTTTTAATTCGAGCTAATTTTGGGCTTTCATCTAAAGGTATGCTTTTAATCAAACCTGTATAGAGTGAACGTCATGAAAAACCCTGAGTTCTTGTAAATAATCGTAAATTAAAAATTTACAATTTTAAACAAGACAACACCATTAACAACCAATTAATGGAGGCTCAGAGGCGCTTTTTCCCATGTCTAACGTCTCAACAAAAAGTACTAACTATATACGTATACTAGAACTGACTGCATCTGCTTCAGAAATAAATTAAAAAACCAGTCAGTAGAAGTTTAGATGGATGTAAGGTGATGTTTGTAGGTAGGCAACCCAACGTGCGGAACTGCTTACATTTGGTTGCTTAGCTGGTAGGTATATTTTTGTTTCAGGAAAATGATAACCATTTCTTTTATTGGGGGTGATGACTAGGGCCTTATCGGTTCAGTTAGTGATTTTTAAAAGCTACTGGCCTGTTAAGTCCCAAGTTATTGCTTCTGCAACACACGATGCTGGAAGTGGATGGCAATTTTTATTACGTTCTTGTAGTTTGAGCAACTTTGGGGTTTCTTAGCGGCATTTGCCTCAAATTTTTAATCGCAATGCCCTTGGAAATCCCAAACGTGCCAACTCTTAAGCAGAACACAACTTTATTTTGGTTGATTTAGAGGGAAATCGATTATTTTTTTATTTCTTGTTGAAGTGCATTCTTATTTCATTTCGTAAATTGCAGCTGCGCAAAACTTAGAGACCAAGTCTCAGTAAGGACCAGAACGTCAAAAAAGTCATTAAATGTCGAAATGTAAGCTTCACATTGCTCAAAATGCTCATTCACACTCCCACTTTCAATATTACTTTCTTTTATTGCCAGAATTTGCTCTGGTTCTCCTACCTTCTATATCATTTGGCAGTCACGAATTCAAGATGGCGGAGGGTGAA